>MJUU01043934.1:74243-121589 GCA_002080025.1 Modiolus philippinarum | reverse complement strand
AAAAAGCAATATTTTTCACTGTAAAACTTTTTAAATACAACCTACTGAATTGATATTAAAATTAAGATAGCTTTATCTTCGTATCCAAAAATGACCAATGGGATAACATGTAGCAGACGACATTAGGAGTCATCGTAGGTTTTACAAAATTAAGTATGCCGATCCTGAACTTATGAAATGCAACATTTACAGAATATTAATTATGACATTCCTGAACTTATGAAATATGACATTTTCAAATTAATTGCGACCTTCCCGAATTTATGAAGTGTGACTTTCCTCTTGACGCCCTTCCATGGGTTGTTCCTATTGTCATATTATGAACTTGATATATGTAATGTAACCGTTTTCAAGAATTAACAATTTACAACATTTTCCTATAGGGTCCGATGCCAAACTATGATTTGCAGTAGCCGCTATCTTGGATTTATGATCGGCACTAGAATCATAATATTTAATGAACACTATGTTACCTTGCCTAATAAATATCATCTTGATGAATGAAACAGTTTTCAAGAATTAACAATTTACAACATTTCTTATATGGTCCTATGTTAAACTATTTCCCCCCAGTGGCAGCCATTTTGGATTTGTGAATTGTACAGATATAAAATTTAGTGGACGACCATCATGTAACCAAGCCTAAGAGATATAAACTTGATAACGAAATGAAACGGTTTTAAAGAAATGACAATTGATAACATTTGCCCATTGGGTCGAATGTTTAACTTAGATTAGCAGTGGAGGCCATTTTAGATTTATGTGAAAAAGAAAGGAAATGGGGTAAATTTCAAGGAGACAACATCCCATATCCAGGTTAAAGCGACCCAAAACAAAGCATCTAGGGGTCACCGTACGGTCTTCAACACAGTGAGGAACCTCACACCATATAGCAAGCCCTAAATGGCCCCAAAAGGGTAAAAAAAGTGGATAAATCAATGGAAACAAACCACATCTAATAACCCAAATGATCGGTTCCGAAATTGTACATTTTTTTTCTTGACCATCATGTCACTATATTTTACGAAAGGATACGGAGTAAATGAACATGAGACCATAACACATATGTTAACTCCAACTGCAATATTTTAAATGAGCTGTATGGCCATTTCGGAAATTAATTCCTCACCAGCAGCACTAGAACCCAAACAAAGGAAATCCATAATTTAAAAAAAATGTTTAAAATGCATAAAACCAAAAGAAATCTGAATAACTATGCCTAGTTAATAGAATAACCATGCCTAGTTAATATCAACAAATAACAAAATACAGAAGTTACTATTTATTTAGTTTCTGTATATGCACATTTCGACAACTTATGTCTCTTCGGTGCAGATCAAATCATAACATTTGTGGTCAATTATCCGAAATGCTTTTAAAAGCTGATAAGAACAAATAACCAATAGGATCTTAATAGAAAAGCCAAAACCAGCAAAGCACCTAATGTATGAATTAACAATTTGCAACATTTTTCCACAGGGTCAAATGGTAAACTAAATTGACCACTTTTAGTTTTCAAACTGGACCCCTATCTCAGCGTTTTTTTAAATACGAAATTACGAAAATTTGACTTATAAAGGGATAATAAATCCCAGATGGGTATTTCGATTTTCTTGAAAATTTCGACGTGGTTAGATTTTAATTCTACCTTATGATAGAATGCTGCAATTTGATTGGTCGAATACCGGTGTATTTTTGACAAATCCATGAAATTTCAAGCAAGTTTTCAAGCAGCGGGGTATTTGCCTAAAAATTTGTCACTTTTTATCCTCTGCCGGGGTATTTGCTAAAAAATTTGCCTTTTTTAACCTCTCACTGAGACGCTTGTAAAAAAATTAAAAACGACGTCATCCGTGCGCTTTAAATAAAGTCATTCGGTAGAATTAAACAGATTTATCATGTTTGGTCGGGGAATTTGTGAAAAATACCAGTCTCGAGTATGCAATTTCCCTCGCTAGTTGGGCTCGGGAAATATAACATCTCTCGACTGGTATTTTTCGCAAATTCCCCTCCCAAACATGATATATCTGTTCAAAATACATCGGCAAACGAATACCGAAGCAAACATTCTAAACATTTTTACAATTTACAGTTGACCTCTATCTGTGACAGTTTTTTTCAAATAAAAAATAAAAAATATTAATTCTTAAAAAATTTATGGAAAAAGGGCAATATCTCTAAGACTGGTTTTCGGATTTTCTTCAAAATTGCAGGGCAGGTAGATCTTGCCATGCTGATCATTTTACCCGTTATGTCAAATTTTTGATACCTGTAACGGTTTTCGAATTATTTGCAAAAAAAAACCCGCAATTTACCATTATGACTTATTTCAGTAGTAGCTACTATGCTGTTTGATCTTCAGACTAATTAAATACAATTTTGAAACAACATTCACTGGTGGTTATTCACGCCAAGCTTGGTTACAAGTTGCCCAGCAGTTTTAGAAGAGAATATTTTTATACCCACCGCAAACAAAGTTTGTGGGTACATATATAGGAATCACCCTGTCCGTCCGTCTGCCCATGTATCTTGTCAGCGCATGTTCTCCTAAACGGCTGCTTGGATTTTGATGAAATGTGATACATTTGCAGTACATCATCTGAGGATGTGCATGAAGTAATATGGTTGCTGTCCAAAATTTTGAAGGGGAGATAATTCGTCTTTTAATATTTTCAGGAAAAGGAGTTTGGGAGGTATATCATTTTGTCCATACTTGTATTGTGTCCACTTTTGTACTGTGTCCACAACTGTATTGTGTCCACACACACTGAGATGTACACATTCCATATTGATTCAGGGTTAGTTTAGTAGTCAGTGTTTCTCAAGCAAGTATTCAAATAAGAATTTACTCTTAGATGTATGTTGTCATTTGCGGAAACAGAAACCTAATTACGATCTGTCAAATCATGGTGACGACCGAAAAACTTCTCTAGGGACAAATACAACAGTTGTTGAACATAACCTTGGTGTATCAGTTTTGAGACAGTAACATTGTTCTGTTGACCAAATTGCCACGCAAACTACATTGATTTCACTACAATAGCATAATAGTTATGAAATTTAATAGACACTACATTTTTTTTACATCAATTGTCGATTTAAACTGAATCACAATCGGCCATTAAAGGTATTGAAGCTTTGAAGTTTGCCCGTTGCAGGTCATTTTAGTATAATGGCAATAGTGGGTTTGGTTTTTAGCTAAAGCGCTCGTCCTGGAACGTACTTACCAGTGGTCATGTTTGATAGTTTGACAAAAACGTAAATGTGTGCATGCATATCGATTCCTAAAAGTAAACGAAATGTGCTTACATACAGTCAAATGAAACGCTCATAGCTGTAGTGGTAAAAAAAAACATGCCCCACAAGATATTGTGGTATGTATTGGCATCAGACAACACGAACATATCCAATTGGCATCAATAATTGGACGCGTTGACTTATCTCTTCTTATTAGTCTCTGAAGAATAAATCAGTTTTGTGTTTTCGCGTTTTTTCTAATGAATTTGTGGATAAAGCATGTTAAGTAAAAAGTTAAACAAATGTTTTTATCACCTTTTGAATGCTTGATTACAATAACATATAAAAGCTTTTTGATGATGTTTTCTCAATAACATGTCTTAATGATATTTACAACATAATACAGAAATAATATTTCGTTAAAACTTGATGAATCTACGTCAAACTACTGCCATTTAGAATCCCCAAGAGCAATAACACGGCAGGTACAAATACATAGTTTACATACCAGGTACATGTGGTACAGGTGTGCAAGCAAATCAGTATCATAAAAGTGTATATACATCAATAGAAACAAATAATAACTTATATAAAAAGGTATATACAAATTATTGGAAGTATTGACTGTATGAATATGAAAAGGCAGTTAAAAATATATTCATGGAACACTTCAGAATGTTAACTGAAAAACCATTTGTTGATTATTCCTGATCGGTTTTCGATTTGCTTTGGAACCATTTCATGAAATCAAGATTTTTCTAATTTCTAACTACATATAGCCCGTTAAGATAATAACGGTCACATGCCCGAAATGTTGAACGACCAATTTAGGACTCATGAACTTTAGCTCAAACTCAAATAAAATGCATTTGAATTTGGATGCAAATAGGACTTTTTTGGAGACGCCTACATCTGGTCCATCGGTTCATCAGATCTCACTAACGATTTTAAATTCGGTTCTTTATGTATGTCCCGAGTTGTCTTTGCTGTACCTTTTGCGTCATGCGTTTTATCTTTGTGCATTGTTTTTTTTTCACATTTGTTATTTGGACTGACGAATCTCATTAACTTTACAAAAGTTAATCATTATATTGTCATTGAAACAAGTAGAAATAATACTAGTCTTGTAAATGCCATTAAAGTAAACGACTGTAATGACGGATCCATGGGGTACCCAGACCCCCTTTTACATCGAAAAATATTAAAATTCCTAGGTTTTTTGTTATTGTTTTCTTCTGTTTGTTTTTGTTTTGTTTTTTTTTGTTGTTGTTTGTTTTTGTTTTTTGTTATTTAAATAGAAAATTTGGTTTAGGGTCCCCTTTCTGGAAAAAAAAATAGCAGAAAATCTGTACCCGCCGGTCCCGCCACTGGTTACATAAATCAGTCACCTACTGAAGCAACATATGCATTAACATTAAAATTCCAAGCTTCATGTATCAATATGGGTTCTGAAATCTTAGTGATAACGGCCGTTAACAACAATTTCAGCAAAGTTTGTTATATTCATATATGCTGTTTCGCAACATTTATTTTTATTATATAAATATTATGTGTTTGGAAAATCGTTTGGGTGCTACCTTTTTGACGGCAGAATATTATTTTTGTCCTTTAATTTCGAGTGTCCCGGTCGAGTGTAAAATTACACATTTTTAAACCCATTATGTGTTTTCTACAACTATATATATATTTATTCGGTGAATCATGTAGTCGTTCAAAAGATATGTTTTTTTATGATTCTCTTGCAAAATCGTAGAAATCCAAATATGAGAGGAGAGGAGAAGTAAACTATTTGATCCCGGAGCTTTTCAGTCTTAATGGAAATTGATGGAAAATGTAATTAATTACTGAAAAATCAAAGGTTGAAGCCGTTCATAGGTTGCTGACACTTTTTATGACGCACATGGTGCGAACTCTCAGTTTCAGCTTACATGTTAGTTGTTAAAACAGTCAGTTTTGTTAATTCAGTCATTAACTCTCACTACTCTAACTGTGAATCAATGATCTACAATAGTGTTTGATAATCATAAGGATTAGTGTTGAGTGTAACAGGCATCCCATTTGACAGGATGACTTAATCGAAAAGAAAAAAAAATAACGATCATAGTCTGGTGCATCTCAACTTATTTTCCTTTTGCTTAGAGATGACAAATGGTTTAAATTTATTTTGTTTTCAAGCGTTGATTTCTGAAAGGTGGTCAGATATATGACGACTCCTCTTTCTTTTTCTATATCATTACATCTTCCTATTTCGATATTTTTGGCATTGAGTACTTCTTTTTTGGCTATTTTTGGATTATGGCTTACCATATTTGATTTTAATGCTGCTGATGAGAGGTTACTCCTTGAAACACGCGTACAGCTTAATTTAATATACTGTTCACCACGTAACTTGGTATTTTTGTATTTTGAAACCATTGGACCGACGCCACTGCTGGTGGACCAGTCCAATAGTCAGAATTTACCCAACAATTTATTGAAATTTACTGTTTTATCAAAATTCTAACCCCTTAAAATTACTACGGCTTCATTCCATGTATGGCACTCAGTGGATATCCTTGGTCCTAGATTTAGCTTCCTTTTTCGATAGTTTTGGCATTGAGTACTTCTTTATTTTTTTTTACTATTTTTGGATTATGGCTTTCCATATTTGATTTTAATGCTGCTGATAAGAGGTTACTCCTTGAAACACGTGTACAGCATAACTAAATTTACTGTTTACCATGCAACTTGAGTATTTTTTATATTAAATATTTTGCCAATGAGCACCCCTTTTATATTCTAAATGTATGTAACTACTCGTTACTTGCAAACAGCTTAATACCGAGGGCATTCCTAATCCTTGTTTTAACGGAAATGTTAAAAATGTCAGAAATTGATTTAAAATCCAGAAAAAAAACTGGGATGTAACTTACAGTCTTCACGTAATAGGGGATATCGACAATATACTCTGCTCCTTTATAAAATGCAGAAACAAGAACAATACTATGCTGGACAAAGTCGCATAATACGCCCGTATTAAACTCTTTAAAACTAAGTAATTTAGGTAAAGTGTTCTCAGTGCGACTTTATCCTTCTAATTAAACTTGATATCTCTTTCATTAATCAATCGTCAAAGTTTGAAGTATTAATCAGTTAGAGGGTGCCATGTAAAAGTTGCCTTAAATTTGAATAAAGTCCGATAACTCTTGCGAGAAAAATCGAAAATTCACGAAAATATACCCATTTTTTGTACAATTTAAAACGCGAAATGTATAAAAATTGCATAAAAGAATAAAGTCTTATAACTCATGCAAAAAATCGAAATTTCATGAGAACGTTATCGTCAATGAGCTTTAAATTAAAATAAACAGCTGCGCCAAGTCGCATGATACGCCCGTCGTCACTTATGTAATTTAGGTAAGGGGTTCTCATTTTAGAATGCACCTTTAACTGGCTATTAAGCTTTATATCTCTACATAGTTTGAAGAAAGATTGTCAAGTAAAGCCAATATGTGTAAAATTGCCTTAAAATTGACAAATAAAGTCCCATAACTCTTGCAAGAAAAATCCAGATTTCAAGAAAAAATAAACAGATCGTCAGGCCATCATACCCAATACCTCTACAAATTTTGAAGTGATTTGGCCAAATGGTTCTCAAGTTGGAGAGCGACATGTGAAAAATTGCCTTAAAATTGACGAATAAAGTCCCATAACTCTTGCAAAAAAATCGAAATTTCAGGAAAAAGTGTACAGATCGTCAGGTCATAGTACCAAATACTTCTACAAACTTTGAAGTGATTTGGCCAAAGGGTTATCAAGTTAGAGCGCGACATATGAAAAATTGCCTTAGAATTGACGAATGAAGTCCCATAACTGTTGCAAGAAAAATCAAAATTTCACGAAAAAGTATACAAATCGTCAGGCCATCATACCCAATACTTCTATAAAGTTTGAAGTGAATTGGCCAAAGGGTTATCAAGCTAGAGCGCGACATATGAAAAATTGCCTAAAAATTGACGAATAAAGTCCCATAACTCTTGCAAGAAAAATCGAAATTTCACGAAAAAGTATACAGATCGTCAGGCCATCATATCAAATACTTCTATAAAGTTTGAAGTCAATTGGCCAAAGGGTTATCAAGTTAGAGCGCGACATATGAAACGGACGGACAGACGGGCGGACGGACAGACGGACGGACGGACGGACAATCGGACATCGGTATACCATAATACGTCCCGTCATTAGACGGGCGTATAAAAACTACTGGTACACCTTTCCCAATTTTAAACTTTTCCTTTCTGAGCAGCAATATACCTACCTCTCAAGCCTATAGAATGTATATTTCGCAGTTGATTCGTTACTGTAGAGCATGTAGTTTATACAGTGATTTTATGAAAAGAGCAAAAACGCGGTCCTCAAAGCTGCTATATTAGGGATTTGTTCAGCTTTCGTTGCTTTCATTCCTCCAGAAATTCTATGAAAACGAAGATTGAAATCTAAGCTTTATGACCTGATGTCATGGTCCCAAATGAAAACGGACATTTCCAGCTATATTTCACGTCTTAACGGATTTGACATCATTGACTCAACCCTGGGTTGACTCAATGATAGTATGACGGATGCCGCAAGCGGAGCAAGACATGCTTACCCTTTTTGGAGCACCTGATGTCATTCCCGGTTTTCATGGTTGCCTTAGTTCTAAATTTCGTTTCTGTTTATTTCCGTGCCTAGTGGCTGTCTTGCGTCCTTGTTTTGTCTTTGTTTTTCTGTGTTTCCAATTTTACCATGTCTGTGAACTTCGATTTTATCATCACTTCCCTTGTTCCTTCGGGTTTTTTAGCAAATACCTCTACAAGTAGTTAAGTTTCGCGCCAAAATTTCAAACCTTTCACCTGTAACTCAAAAATATTTAGGTAACCTGTACTAAACAAATAGATCAAGACATTAACCCTGTAATTCATTTTACAAACATCGATTATCTAAGTTACATCATAACAAAAACAATAATTCAGTCATGAATTTAACATCCTTCTTATTTTCACGTTTTTTTCTGTATCACTCAAAAACAATAGTAAATCTATCTACATGCATGAAAAACGAATCATAAGCCGGTATCTACTTTGATTGTTTCATCAGTTCTGATTCGTTAGACGCCAACCGAGGATGGAGCTGTTTGATGCCTTATTGTACGTTAAACTTATATACATACCTAGCATGTGACTTTCTCATCATCGGAGAGATACATGTAGGTTTGAACAAAGCAACGTGTTCAGAAAAAAGTAAAAACTGGAATATAACGAATACTGTATTCCCATAAAAACAATTAAAAGGCAAATGAATAATTTATAATAAAAGAGAAAAAGAAAAAAGAAAACAATCAGCATACAGAAAGGTGTTGTAACAGTGAAGTAAATATCTTTTCCACAATCTTCATCAATTAATATTTCCTTTCTATATGAGTAATTTAATTCCAAAAATATTTTTGAAATTTAAACAAAGTTTGCCTATATTGCCTTGAAACAACCCATTCACAATCTTTGTTAATATACATGTAGTTCGATATTAACAACATCCAATATAATTATCTGGTGATAATGAAAGTCCGCCTGCGTTATTGGCCAATTAAAAAAACACAATCTAAAATATCATGTTAAACTAAAATCTCATTTTGGAGACAAAAAGTTTTACAAGAATGAAATCCCGTCAGTCAAAGAGAGATTTTATGTTGCTTTATAATCTGGGTACAATGTAATATTGCTTTGGGTTTAATGCCAACATTCTCCATTCAGTAATGTCGTGCCTTTAAACATACAATTGGCAGGGTTACATAATTTCTTGTCTTGCTTCCTATTTCAAAGCCTGGAAATTTGACTGACAAATTTATGCAAGATTTCATTGACCTAGTGGACATTCTTTTTTACCATGTCGCTTCATAAAAAAGGTGACATACACCATGGATTTCTTTGCCGGCCTAATTTCACACCTAGGGAGATGAGGTTATATTGTTATATTAAAGAGTGTTGTTGCGTAAAACTTCAGAAGACTGGGATGATATGAATTCCGATGTCAGAGAAAATGTCTAGATCTTGACATGATATAAAGTACATGTTACATGTAGACTAATCGTAAATAAAAAGGGCGACAATAAACGAGTTACTTTCTTGGCAAACAAATATAAGTATAACATACAAAAACGAACTACAAACGCATGGCGGACCTTCTGAAAACAGATTCATTCTTCGTTGTATTTTTTCACCAGACCAGTAGACCAGTACTTGGGCGTTGGTTGGAAACTGATTTTGAAAAGTGACAAAAAATACGGGTAGAAATTTTGATTGGGTAGTTCCCTCACGCAAAGCTTCATCCATAGCCGATTTTGCAAGCCCTTTATTTTATCCTTATGGTTATTTATTCTTTGCTAGATTTTATAGATATTTCGGTTTGTTTTGATTTGATTTGCATTGATAAAAGCAATAGTTGTAGAAGAACAGGAAAGCGCAGTATACCGGTAGTCTTGTCTTATGATCTATTAAACTGATACAAGTATGAGGAATTTGATGGACATAAGTAAACAATGTAAGAATATGGAGTAAATGCACATGCATGAGGCAAAGTCTCTACAAAATCATTTTTGTTGATGCTGCTATTCATGCATCATGCGTCACGTGACAAATAATAGGTTCACGGTTAAATCATAGCCAAGAGCAAGTTAGATGAGCTGCTAGATCTAGTCCAATGTAAAAACGCCATTCCCAACTTGAGGCACTGCACAAAAACTCACGATGACGACCATACATTTTACAGAAAGCTAATTCAAGCATTCCCCCTCATATCTTTGGAGTAGTATTCTTGATAGTAATAACATCTATTTGTGAAGTATTCGCATGGATAGAATGTTCTAATATACAGTTGCAGCTGAGATGTATAAGGTATGCAGTTGTAGTAGGAATGTTGCTACTAAGGAAGGGAGAATTAACGATAGGGAAATTGAAATCGCCTCGTTTCTCAAAAATTATTGTTTAAAGTCGAGCGAGTTATCTTCGTCAATTTCGAGAAAAAGTCTGAATATGACACCAACTTTTTACTTTCTGCTCAGTTTCCTTAATTTAATTGTCAGTTGACGGGGATACATATGATATATGTACTTATTGAAATATTTAGTATATAGTGAAGGAACATCATCAATATATTGATAGGTGAAATGAAGAACTTGGCAACATGCCTTTAATTTTTTAACTTTTAGGTTTTTCATTTATTCGGCCATTGTCAGAATCAAAATTTAATTTGACTTCGGTATTTTCAGTTATTTGTGAATAAACAACTTAATACCGTTTGCTCTAAAACATGTAAAGTGCAACCCTTTACCTTTGGCGACAATTCATGTCAATGCTTGGTTAAAAATGATTCATATATGGTAAAAACAAAAAGGCGTTCCGTGTTTTTTTGTTTTTTTGTTTGTTTTGCATCGGAGTGTTCAATTTTGGAGGCGTCCCTTTTCTCCTTTCGCTCGTACTTGCTCCCCTTTCTTCATTTCATGTCGTTTTTCTTCCTTCTCAATTTGTGTCCCTTTTCTTCCCCTCTCCCTTCTTACTTTATCCTGTCCACCCCATCAATTCTATAATATATACATCGGCAAAGGAAAGGAACAATTTTGAATGAGAAACAACGGTCGGTCATCTTCTTGTACCAAGTTAGTTATATATGGTAAAAGTGGAAATAATTTTAATTAACGTAATTGTTAACGAAAGTAAAATTATCTCCATTTTGACCAAAGAAGTTAACTTGCAACTGACCGCTGCTTCTAATTATACATGTTACTGAACTACAATCACTAAAGTAGTTGAAAAAAAATGAAAGCTATTTAACGGCTGCACATATGAGATTTTACTATATTATACGATTGCGAGTTTTTATTAATTCGTCTGATTGCGTTGTTAGTCAAGTTAAACTGGATTATAGTTATGACAGAAAGTTCTATTGACACTGTTTGAAGCTTTATGTGCTTTTCATTTGCGAAGATTCTATAGTTCTTTGCTGGGGTAAGCGTCAAGGTCTCTGACGAATTGTGGATTGTGATTGAAATTTTTAACCCCTATAGTCGTTTACCGCTCGAGTTCTCCTTAGTTATACAGCGCGTACACTTCTTATTTCGGTATAATGGTCTGTATTTAAAATTTCTGATAATTTGAAACCAGTAGATGTTTGAATCTGTATCAGTCACATAACACTGTGTTTTACATAGTATTAAATGGTTTTAAATTGACCTTAATTCTATTAAGTTTGATTTAAATGTTTGTTCAATTAGAATCAAATTAAGCGGAATCGCCATCATTAAATGCTTCATTACACATATGATTTTTATTTACACAGACGTCGTCATGACTCTAAGGAAACTACGGTGTCCTTGACCTTTAGATTTACTACGTTGTGGTAGAAAGCTCAATCTTTATTCCGCAATATTGGATAAATTGGAAAAAAGAAAAAAAAAATTGTTTAACCTTATATAATACTTTGCTGCATTATTACGTCAGTAGACGTATAAATTGGTATCTCAAGTGATTTTTTTTCACAATTATTGGTATAATATATAATTAAAGATAGGAAAATAATGGCGTAATCACGCGGCTTTGTTTTGGATTCAATTTGTGATACCAATAGACTTGCACATTAATAACAGAAAATATGGTCGTTTATTAAAGCAGAAGATATACTAGTATACATATTTGTGGAGAAATATACAATGTAGCTGCATTGAAAGTCTGGGGTCGGATTCTTTTATTATCAATGGATAACAATTAACCAGTGAAGATTTACTGACAAAGGGGGACACTTTCCTGACATTTCCTGTCACGTACAAAAAAGAACATTTGTAAACCAAAAATAGATCGTCAATAATTAAGGTTGTGTTTAGTCAGTCAAGATCACAGTTCATTCTGTGTGAACGATGATGCTGCATCTGCAGTCTCAAAAAGAATTACTGATACCTTTTAATAACGAAAAACTGTTGGGATATGAGGGATATTTATATTTTTTACATTGTACTATTAGGTCATAAAAAAACCGGTTGAACCCATCATTTCTTTTGAAATGTCTGCACCAAGTCAGGACCATTGTGGTGGATAATTTTTCTGGTGATTTCCACTTGATTTGTCTTTTTTGTCTCATGATCTTTTTGTTATTACCCCCATACATATTTTGCACTAGTATGTAAGTATTAGTACAGGGAATATATTTGTTTAACAGAATATCGGAAAAAAACGCAGTTTAAATTATCATTTTCATGTACACAATTGAGTAATCGAATTGTTGCTGACAATCATGCTAGTCAGATCAATAACAAAACATGGTTTGAAAACAGCTATCCAGTTTCACTTGATTTGGCATCATGTATCTAAATCGTTCGTTCTACGTGTTTTTGAAAAGATCCACAAATGGATTGATCGTTGTAAAGAAGAGTTTCTTTTATTAAGTCAAACAATTAACGGTTGTAACACGTTATTTAGCAGCTATCATGGAATAGTTTTCCTTGATGGAACGAAGTTTATTTTTTATTGAAAGTAGCTTAATAAGTGACAAGACGGCTTAGTTTATTTAGGGGACAAACTAGCAAAATTCAGTTAATTTAAGTTTGTCGACAACTCCGAATAATTAAATGCCCCTAAGTGCAATGAAACTTATTTTTCGTAATGCAAACAATAACGGAAAATGAGAAAAACAGTTCATCTCTTAAACAGAGTAGAGTTGGACAGAATCTTTATTAATTACTTATTTTTCCAGTAGGTAACAGTGTGACTTAAAAAGTTATTTGGATACCCATGGTTTTTATTGGGTCCGTGTTGTTCATCTGTATATTTGTCTTCACTTTTTGTCATTTTGTCATTTGTTCTAATGAAGTATCCTTGTTTCTTAGTGTTTCCGATGTTGCCATTTTCCGTGGATTGTTCGTTCTTTTGACTGATGGTTCGGGTTTTACTTAAAAAAGAGGGGAAAAGTGCAACAAAAAGTGACATCAGGATCCACGGAATGGCATACAAGTCCTGCTCCGTAACACTGTCGGTCAGTCAATCTAGGATAAAGCCGAATTCGCAAAGACGTGAGATCTACTTAAAATGTCAATTATGATTTCAGACATCTATCAATGATGATATGGTGACGAACAGACTTCCTTAAGTACGACAGTAGTATATGAGCACAGTTCACCGTGCACTTGAGTGGGTGGTGCTTTGATGGTGCCATAAATAACGTCATTGGAAGTGACGTAAACCGGAAGTGACGTCAACGAAAGTCACGTGAAAGGAAGCGGAAGTCAATTGACTGGAAGTTGAAGTGATTAGGCTTCGTATGGACAAACAGAAGTAGCCCCAATTGAAGCCACATTCGAACATGTTAACATAGCACAATAGCCCATCATTCCACCACCAACATCACCGAATACTGAAATGAGCAAGCGCCTACAGCTAAAAGTATACTCTTCAGCAACTTTGTGAGGCGTGTGAGCGTATTCAAGATTGAACTATATACAGTTAGGATTAAAAATAATAATAAACCACTACAATAAAGTAATATCATTTCGTAAAATTATTGCAAAGTTAAAACGGATGTATTTGTGAGACAAAACCGATTGAAGGTGTACAAAATAGTGACCAATCAAATTGCTGGAATTTCAACCAATCAGAAGCCTCATTTTGCCACGGATTTATCAATCAGAATGCAGGAAAATCAACCAGTCAAATTCCTTCTTACTAATAGTAACCGACCAATCAGAGCCATCAAAACAAATGGCTGACTATATAAACGAGTGGTCGACCGGCTTTGTCAAAAACGTCATGGAACACATAGCATAACAGATTTTGCATCGGTAGCATGGATTATAAATTTTATCTTCATGTCTGTCTCGATTGTCTTTGTTGTGAAATGCTTCAAGCATACGCCACAAGTAAAAACATTGTAGCGACTATTCAGACGGTAATGTTGTAGCAACTGGCTCTTCTTAAAAAAAGACATAGATGTAGCGTTGCTTAGCAATTAGCAATGAAACCTGTGCTAGGGGCCGTCTTACTTGTTATGAGATATGAGTAATGCTCATTTGTTGAAGGCCTCATGGTGACTTCAACATGAAGAACAACAATAAAAGCGGTGTTCCTTTGCTTGGTTTTGCCATGTTTTTGTAGAGATTTTGTCTCATTTGCATTTACTCCATATCCATTCATTGTTAATTTTTGACAACCATAACAACGATCATGGGCGCATTTCGACAAATACAAATCTTAGTTGACGGTCAGAGAAGACGGTCTAGCGGTTGAAAGAAATAGAGGACATCTTGGAAGTATGCTGTAGATAAAAGGCAATATCTCTTTGCTAAAGTATCGGATTGATGCGGCCAACCATCTACCCAAGACAGCAACGAATCCGGGTAAAAGATAAATCAATGACATTTGGGATGGTTGAAAGGGGAAATGCAGCCCATATATAACTATTAAAGAAGCAAAGACAACAGGAAACATTTACAATGGCCGAACATTACAATCACATGCCACAATCCACCAGGGAACTGCACAAGAAAAACAATAAAATGACAAATGACAAACATAAACAACGATAGGAACTCGGGATAGCCGGACTTGGTACCGGCACTAGCGACAGCTAGCGGTAGGGTTAAACCGGTTTATGGGTACCCAAACTTCCCCTTTCTCTATTCCGTTTCCCTATAGTATAATAAACATACAAATAAAACCCAATACAGCTAGACCACTGACTCCAAGACCACAATCTTAAAAAGAAAAGAACAACGTAATTTAGAAAGATGTGTCAGGGAGTGCTTGCCGCTAAACTGCCGACTAGCTCAAGGAGCCTAGTCTGCTGGTAAAACACTGGCGCACTACGGAATATTAATCAAATTCAAAACTCCCCGAAGGGTTTGGTAAAGAATCGTCATGGATTCCGGTAGACATCGGCAGTATCAGTGAGAGGCAAGTATAATTGTAAAATTTTCAGGTCATTGGATCCAAAGCCAGTTTAACTGAATCATGAAGAATATCCGGTCAATATCCCTTATTGCGTAAAGAATGCAAGTTACGTCCCAGTTTTTCGGGATTTTTTTTATCAGTTTTTGACATTTTTGAACAACATTTCTGTAAAATAGAGTGTAAGAACTACCCTTAGTAATAAGCTGTTTGCGAGTCGCATTATATTTAGATATCAAATGTTCATATCTTCTTTAAAACTTCTTAAATGTGTTTATCAGTTTATGAAGTCTGTAACCTTGTTGTAAAAGTTTGGTTGTGATAGTAATGTTACGTTCATTAAAGTCGTAAAGAGTAGAACAGACGCGTGCGAATAGTGCCAGTTGAGATATATACACCCCGTATGATGGAGCTAAAGGAACGTCGCCATCAAGAAAAGGGAAGTTAGAAATGGTGAAATCAAAATCACCCCTTTTATCATAAATTTTAGTTTTAATTTTTCCAGAGTCAACGATGATAGTTAGATCGAGAAATGGGCAGTACTAAGAATCATTGTTAGCTTTGTTAAGTTTCAGGTGTTGTGGGTAAATGAGGTCGACATAGTCTAAAAACTTGGGATTGTCAGTAGTTAGGATATCGTCGATATACCTGCTGTTATCGTTGAAAATTGAAATAAGTTGATCACTGTTTTGTATGGTTCCAGCCTGTAGTTTTTTCATAAAGTCCCGTTCGTAACAGAACAGGAAAAGATCTGCAATGAGAGGTGCACAGTTTGTACCGATGGGAATTCCAATGACCTGTTGATAGACGATGTTGCCAAAACGAACAAAAATGTTGTCTAGCAAAAGATTCAGTGCCTTAATCATGTCATCGCAAGTCCAGGAACAATGATTTTTGTAACTGATGTTAGAGAAGAATCCTTGCTTTTTATTACAACAAATGAACTGTAGACCAAACAATTTGAAAGACTACAGCTATAGCCAGTCACAAGCCTGGAGAAATGCAGACTAACAATTGTAAATTGATCTAGGAGACAAACTATGAACGCGCACGTGACTATAGACATAAAGCAACCAACAATTTACTTAACAACCCTATGAATGACTGCAATGAACTATGGACTTGATAGAAGACACCCACAAATATAAATACGCGGGAAAATTACTAGCACGAGTTATCCCCCTTTTATGAACGCAGACGTAATAGGAGACACCAACAGATCAACAACCAAAAATACCTCCCTTTACGAACCCGGACCTGATCGAAAACCCTCAGAACAATCACAGTATAAGCTATATGCTCTGAAACAACGGCAGTAGAATACCGAAGGAACAAAGGAGCGACATTTTGCTGAAAATGTCCACTTTCATTTTCGATACTGACACGTCATATCTATCAATGATGTGATGGCCATAGAATTTCTTGAGGGATGAAATAAACATAGGTTGAACAAATCCCTGACTAAGCAGCTTTTGGGACAGTGTTTTTGCTCTGTTTAAAAAAATCACTGTACAAACTACACGCTCGGCAGTATCGAATCAACTGTGAAATGTACACTCCATAGGCTGGAGAGGTAGGTATGTTGCTGCTAAGGGAGCGAAAGTTCACAATTGGGAAATTAAAATCATCACGCTTGTCATATAGCTGAAGAAACAAAATTAGCTATGAAATGTACATCCCGTTTTCTATACAGTTAGAGTTATTGTTGTTAAGGGAGGGTAGGTTCAAAATTGGGAAATTGGGAAGTTAAAAAATCATCATGATTTTCAAAAAGATTATATCTATGCCATTGTATAAGAAGGAACTTAGTTCGAAGCTGATGTAGGTGTATCAGAAGTTATATATAATTTGGTTCAACATATCTAATGTTAATATTCCCATTATACTGTGGATTATTCAGAGAATTCTCCTGCATAGCGCAACATGAAACTAAAGGACTTTGCGTAATATTTGAATTTTCTTTGTGTTGTTTCAGACGTATAAAGAAAGGGATGGTAAAAGCTTGAAGTATTGATTTCATTTACTTTATTGTAAATGTCGAATTTTCAAAAGTCCCGGTTAAAAGTACTAGCTTCTGGTTTATAATATAAATGTAGAAATATCTATACTGAATGTGTACAATGTTGATACAACGTGTTTTACACAACCATAGTTACACACTGTTAATGTAATGTCACCATTAATTAATCGCCCTATTTGATTATTTCCCCTGATAGTAACATACGTCATCAGATTTACATGTATGTCTGATACATGTTGTAACTATGTTTGTTTTCATAGCATCACAATGTGATCTATTTGTTATTGAGGAATCTTGAAAAAAGGTTATTGAAAGGTTTGGAATACATCGGGAAATAAAAACCGAAGCAAAGCATAAAAAGGAAAAATTCTAGTAAAAAAAAAATAGATTCACTTCAACATGTAAAATACGAAGGAAATAAACAAAAATGCTACAATACTAAAGCTTTATCAGGGTGAACTCCCCAAAAACTGGTAGTTTTATCAGATGTTCAGGGAGAGCAAGCATAATCTGCTCCAATCAAAGGACTCGTTACACTGCCAATGAAAAGTATTTTTTTTGCCAAGTCGGTGTTTTTCAGTTCAGTAATATTAATTGATTGATTGAATATTGTTTGTTAATAAATAATCACTTTTGGGTATGGAAGGGGGCATGGGACGGGAAATTCTGACTGCCACTGGAAGAGTATGGTGAAATTGAAAGGGGTGGGGAATTTAACCTTGTAGCCAATTACCTACGGACCACTCAAAAAAGAGCCTGCTACAAGGTTTCTTTAACGTGCAGGTAGCGTAGCATTTCTTCCAACACGTGGACCTGAGTTAACATCCATTCAGAAAGATGGGTTGTGTATTTATGCATCCCGGACAACCACGGACATCCAATTTTGGAGGTGTTGTACCCCGCAGTCTGGAATACTGGGTCCTATTTCTATATCCCGGGGTTCCCTCGGGGTCAGCCCCGTAAAGGAGGGGTTATACAACGCAAGCCGGAGATACTAGGTTCTATTTCTATACCCCGGGGTTCCCTCGGGGCCCAGTTCAGTAATAATCCCTGCAACAACTCAAAACTGTTTCTTCATATTTGCGAAAAAGAAACACTTTAACATATACAAAATACCGAAATTACTGGTAGTTTTGCTTCTGCATATTCGCATTCCGACAACTTATGTCTCCTCAGTGCAGATAAAATCAAAACAGTTGGAAGACCATTAACCGAAATACGAGTAAAAATCGTAAACCTTTTGTAGTGACAATTGCAACAGTGGTTGAACATAACCTTGATGTAAATAACAAATTCTGAAGTTAGTTTTCGTTTATTTTCTGCATGTGCGCACTTCGACAACTTTTGTCTCTTCAGTGCAGATCAAACAAAACATTTGGAAGCCCATTAACGTAAAACATCTTAAAGCTGATAGAGAACAAATAACCAAAAGGATTTCGATAGAAAATGCAACTTTCAGCCAAGGACAAATGTATGATGGAAATTCTCCTTAGTTTTAAACAAAGTTTCGTAAAATTTGATATTGCAAATTTCAATGAAGTCGGTTTTCGGGTCAGCACTTTTGCATTTCACGGTTGTGTTGTAGCCTTAGACATACTGAAAACCAAAGTAAAATATGAAAGTTTATTCAGCAGAAATAAAAACAAACTTATTAGATATGTGGAAGGTTCAGTTTGCCTGGCAAAATTATGTTTCAAATAAGACTAGTATTGAAATAAACATATTCGCTAGAAGCATACTGGTCGAGTTCCCTGAATTCACAAAATCATGTGGTAATACATGTTTGTCATGAACTAGGTTCATGTAATTTCGTCGAATAATTAATATAATTCAAGTACAAT
This sequence comes from Modiolus philippinarum, assembly GCA_002080025.1. Taxonomy (NCBI): domain Eukaryota; kingdom Metazoa; phylum Mollusca; class Bivalvia; order Mytilida; family Modiolidae; genus Modiolus; species Modiolus philippinarum. Next base: position 102,549 of record MJUU01043934.1, on the reverse strand, counting down.
TATATTGTAAGTTTACGATTGAATTATACAATTAACAAAGAAGGGATATGGAGTAAATGCAAATGAAACAAAGGCTCAATAATACATGGTAAAACTAAGCAATGGAACAACGCTTTTATCGTTGTTAATCATCTTGAAGTCACCGTGAGACCTTCAACATTGATCTTTACTCACACCTCTTGGTAAACTCAACACGGCCCCTAGCACCAGTTTGAGCAGAATACATTCTGCTAGATGTCAGCAACGCTACCATCATATCTTTTTACAAATTGATCCATGGATATAGGATTAAAACATTGAATCAAGATCAGAAAAAACTACTTGTTTGTTTTCTGTGGAAGTTTGTTATTAATTAACCCGACTTTTATACTTTTTAACCCACATCAATTTTTTTTTTCGACAGCGCAATTACAAGCGCTCCCATCAGAATTTATGGTACAGATTTGATAACCCTTCAAGACCTTCTGACAGCATTTGTCTGTACAATATACCCTTTACTTAAATACACATTTCCTTAAACATCTCAAACTTAGTCCATGTGTTTCCTATATTAAAAGCTTTATACATAATAAAACTCAATGTATTTCAACAAATTCCTGTCCTCGTATTTTCAGTGTTCCGTTGGCATTTCTTGTTGTAATACAATAAAACTTGCCGATTAAAATAGCTACAATAAACACTGTAATTATTGTCATTACACGGCAATAAAGTATAGAAAACCCATTATTGGGGCTGTTAACTGTAGCACGTTTTCCCGTCACATTAAATATACAATTCGTCGAGGGAATTAATTAAAACACGATACCCAAAATCAGTAAATTCTTAATGGATAAGGTTGAACACTGCAGTAAATCTCCTGTGAGATAATTGCAAGACAATCAAAGGTCGATTCTGTCCTGGAAATTCAGTTTTAATGACGTAGATAAGAGTCATCAGTGCAATGAAGTTATGTCACTACAACATGTTGCTGATAAAGATAAAACTGCATAGTTTGGCAATGACACATTCTAAAATGTCGGCATGAAAAATTTCGTCAATTTGCTGGATTGCTCTATTGTAATATAACAGTATTCATGTTATACGTGTTTAATCCTGTCCTTTGACTGTTAATCGAACAACTCGAGATTTGTGTAGAATACTACTGTATCACCAGAAAGGGCTTGCTATGATGCTCCACTTTGTGTTTTGTGTGTATTGTCTGTTTTCTAGTTAGTTTACTTTATGTCTATAGGAGTCTAGGATAGTGTTTATTTCGAAGAACTTGATTGCTCTTTATTTAGGGGCCGACTTCGACCTGCCATTGGGTGTGGGGTTGCCTCACTTATGGTGGCTTTGAGTTGTTATTACTCCCCTTTGGGTCGTTGTCTCTTTGACTTCATTTTTCCAGTGATGTTCTACAGGACTATCATTTCATCAATGAATTACGGTTATTATTAGTAAATGATCCAGGAAATTTGTCATAACTTTGTTCCTTGTTCTCAACAAATGCTTAAACTGCAGTTTTGTTAGTAAGAGAAATTAATAAAAAAAAAGGGTCGATACATACAACAATTGTAATCTTAAAAACTCGTCAGGAAAATGGGCAAAATGTGATGGTCTCTTCGTCGGCAAAACGTCGTAAGAGACAAGTAGCCTCTGATAGTTGCAGATCGTTTAATATATTCAGGTTTTTGTCTGACTGAGAGCTGATCATGCTTCCTTCCAGGACATCTGGTTTTACTCCAATTTTATTTTTTTTCTACTTTTACTTTTATTACTTATTTTGTTTCTATTACTATTTTTTTATAATTGTTTTGGTTTGTGTGAAAACATTTGCACGATCAGTATAAAACCAAAGATATAGCATGTAGAAAGTATAATTAGATATTTTCTTCTCCAAGAATAAAATCTATAAAATCATTTTTCTTTGATATGCACTGCTAGTATAATTTGTTGTGTTTATTTTACTTTTAACTTTTCTTTTCACTGACTGCGACCTTTCAATATCAATTGCTGTTGAGTAGCTTCAGCAATGGAGGTGGAGGTTTGGCGTGCAATAAATTCGGTTCGACCGACCATTTATTTTGAAATGCCTGTACCTAGTCAGGACTTTTGAGGTTGACAATTTCCGTGGTTTTTTTTTTGTTTTTTTTGTTGTCTTTTTGCCTTTTGTATTTCAGCTCTTGGCGACTCTGTTCTGTAATTTGGTTATTATCCCAACTTCGTGTTGTTGGTTTGTTGCCTTGTTATTATGACATTGTTTGGCTGCTACTCTCTTATTCACCAACCCAGTAGCCAGAACTTCGATGCTGACCCGAAAACCGACTTCATTGAAATTTGTAATATCAAATTTTACAAAATTTTGTTTAAAACTAAGGAGTATCTCCCTCATCATGTGACATAGCTCTGTCCTTAGCTGAATTTTGGTTATTCTATTTAGATCATTTTGGTTATTTGTTCTCTATCAGCTTTTACACATTTTTCGGTTACTAGACTTCCAAATGATTTGTTTTGATCTGCAACAATGAGACATAAGTTGTCGAAATGCGCATATGCAGAAAAGGAATTTACAACAACTTCTGTATTTTTTTATTTAGAATCATTTAAAATTTTTATGAGTTCACAATATGAGTGCTTTAGTTCTCAATGTCGTCTTTTCATTTCCTTGCCTTGTGACTGTCTCATGTCCTTGTTTTGTCTTTGTTTTTCTCCGTTGCCGTTTTTTTGCGTTGTCTTTGGACTTTGAATTTTGTAATCATCACTTCCCTTGTTGTTTTAAAACAAACAGTAATCCATTCAGAAAGATTACATAAGTTCAATATATTTTATGAAAGGATATGGAGTAGATGAACATGAGACCATAACACATATGTTAACTGCAACTGCAATAATTTTAATGAGCTGTATGGCCATTTCGGAAATTAATTCCTCATCAGCGGCACTTGAACCCAAACAAAGGAAATCCATAATTTCAAAAATTGAAATCCATAATTTCATAATTTTAAACATATATATTAACCATCTGAAGATATGTTAACTGTTTTTGTGATTCATATTTAAGTTTATACATAATTAAGATGGAACATCCAAGGACTATTGTGACCGAGTTTGGTTCCACTTGATAGAGTCATGTCTTGAGAGAAGACATGACGTTTAAATGAAAAGCTCACAAATTGGGCAGTAAGGGTTTGCAAAAACTTGCTCTGGCTGCGTCATGTTAGCTAGAATTATATACTGAGCTAAATCATGTCCTTTCCGAAAAAAAAAAACTTCAGACGCTTTCTGGATCACGTGGTGGTTGTTATGTTAATTGCAAGCTACATTTGGTGATAAAAATCGATAACCAGCATGTGCGCAATTTGTTGCCATTCCGCTAATTTTTCAGTGACATAGTTGCTTTCGGGCTGAATTCTTTTGTGTTTGTGTCAATTCGATTTTCGCTAATGTTTACTCGAACTCTGGGGTCATCGATGGTAAATCTTGTTTTGCAAATTATTCTTTGCATCTTGTAAGCATTATAATCAAACGTACGAGTTGTGATATATGTAATAAAAAGTGAGAACAGGATACATCTACAATGGCTGAAAATCCCTTACCCTTAATCTGCCAAAGAACTACACAGTAAAACACAAATAAGACAAAGTACGAACGTAAATAGCGATAGGAACTCTGAAAAACTGAAATTAGTACCGGCACTTGCAAACGCCATGGGTATGGTCAAACCGGTTTATGGGTACCCAAACCTCCCCTTTCTCTGTCCCTTTTCTCTATAGTATAATAAACATACCCAAATACTGCCAAACCTTAATAGTATTTTTGTTTTTTGTTGTGGCCATCTTGGATAAAAGGATTTAAAATAATAAGTTTTAAATCCGTTATCCACAGTAAACACAACATTGTTTGTTCATGCCCTGTTGTATACCCTATCTACGTAGTTGGTATCTCCTTCACGTAAAAGAATTACACTTCCTTTTGATCTCGTCTTCTGAAGAGAAAGGTCAGGTGTTTTGTACGGATAGTGAAATTGTTTTTAAACCCACCCACCCGTCACAATTAGTTTAGTTTCGCTTTATTCGACTCTGTTCTGCTGCTGTCTCGTCATATATTTACAGGTACAGCTGTAGCACTACGATTTATTTACTGGATCCATAGGGACCGTTATCTGTGTAACATGAACTACATTCGCTTTGATGGGATCCTATTTTAAAGCCAAACTTTAATGGTGGATGTCAATTTAACCGTCAGTGGTAACCGATGGTCAATTATTAGTGTACGTATATATTTCTGTGTTACCTGCAGTTTCCGCTGCGTAATCACAATTTTTCAAAGCAAACGAAATAGCATTAACCTCTGATTTCCAGGGTTGAATGCACATCACAGTATTGATCTGCCATATCGTTTTGTTCGGCGATCATCATTTTATTAGAATTATTGAATATGAGCGTTTCCTCTGATATCTAGGGTATTTGCTCATCAATTGGTTAAATTTTAAAATTTATGCACATCTTATTCGGTGACCATCATATTGTTATATTCAGAGACACAGATTCATATATACATATTTGTTTAGTACATGGAACTTTGAAATTTTATTTCATAATTAATTGACTTCTGTTTACCTAAACTTTAATCCTGTATATATTTATGGTATTAAAGCTGTGGCCAAATACTGCCAAACCTTAATAGTATTTTTTGTTTTTGTTGTGGCCATCTTGGATAAAATAAACATAGGAATGAAACCCAATACAGGTAGACTACTAACTCCATGACTGCACTCTTGAAAGGAGAGAAAATGACAATACGTAATTTTGAAGATGGATCAAGGAGTGATCGCCGCTAATCTGTCGGCTAGCTCAAGGAGCCTAGTACGCTGGTAAAACACTAGCGCACTACGGAAGAAAAATCAAATTCAAAACTTCCCGAAGAGTTTGGTAAAGCATCATCATATATTTAGAAAGAAAATGACAGTATCAGTGAGAGGCCAGTACGTGTGTAATGTTTTCAAGTCACTAAATCAAAATTTTCAAGTCACTATATCTCGAAGTCAATTTAATGGATGCAAGCAGAATATCTTGTCGATATACCTTTTTACGTAAAGAATTAAAATAGTGTCTCAGTTTTTCTGTTTTTTTTTTTAATCAGTTTCTTTCATTTTTAAAAACATTTCCGTAAAAACGAGGATAAGAAATGCCCTTAGTAATAAGCTGTTTGCTAGTAACCCATATTTAGACATCAAAGGTACATATCTATTATAAAATTTCTTAAATGTATTGAACAATTTATGAAATATGTAACCCTCTTGAAAAAGAATGGCTGTGATAGTAAGGGTAAGTCCATCAAAATCGTCAAGAGTAGAATAAATGCGTGTAAGTCGTAACAGTTGAGAAATATGCACCCGGTAGGACTGAACTAGTGCAATGTCACCGTCAAAAAAAGGAAATCAGTAGTAGTGAAATCAAAATCATCCCTTTTATTATTAATTTTACCACAGTCAATAATGATACTAGTAGTTTGATCCAGGAAAGAGTAATATTTTGAATCATTGTTAGCTTTATATAGTTTCAATCCTTGTAGTTAAATACATAATGTAAAACCTGGGCATTGTTAATGATGAGGGTATCGTCAGTATACTAGTATCTGCTGTTATTATTGAAAATATAAATAAATTATCATCTTTTTTTGTATGGTTCCGTTTTGAATCTTTTTTCCATGACGAATCGTTCGTAATTTCTATTTAGATCATTTTGGTTATTTGTTCTCTTCGGCTTTAACATGTTTTTCGGTATATGGACTTCGATATTTTTTGGCTTGATCTGCACTGATGAGACATAATTTGTCGAAATGCGCATATGCGGAAAAGAAATCAACAGTAACGTCGGTATTTTGTGATTCGTAAAAGAACAGAAAAATACTTGCAATTACAGATGCACAATTTGTATTCATAGTAACCCAATAGCCCTGTTTATTAAGTGTTGTTATCTGCCCCTAATGATTATTTTTCCGCATGAATAGTCATTAAAAATTTCGCTGGAGTGTACTTCCGGAGTGTATTTCTCTCATAGTGGTGATTGAAACGAGTTGTATAAACCATGGTAAAAAAATGAGCTTTAACATGATCAAAGACAATTAAATCCCCCTTTCGCCGTTTAAACGACTAGCAGTTTAATGGAAAAATATGCTAAATGAGGAGACAAAAATGTTGATAGGCCAAAAATTATTAAAAAAAATAAAGTTAAAATAACAAAGTTGAATTCTTTTTGTTCAAAATGTATCTAAGCAGGGAATGACACAAAACTTTCATTTTGCCTTTATTTTTTTCTTCTTTGACAACAATTTTTTTTATCGATAAAAAAATCATTTGCCAATTGATTCTATTTCATTTTAAACAACACTCAGGAATTAGGTGATAATTTTTTTTTGATATCCATTATTTTACATATTAAAAAATTATTTCATAAAAATTTTCAGTAATTGTATTAAATGTTGCCAGATGTGAAAAAGTCGATGTGAAACTTCCTGTGAACATATAAGATTTCACATTTTATTAATTTTCAGGTAATTGTGCATATCATAAAGCAATTCACATGTAGGACATATATGATAATACAACACGGATATCTCTCAACAAACAAAAATCTTCAGTATATTTATTTTGGCTGATACATGATAACCCTAAAATTTTAGAAGTCAAAGTTTTGAATCTTTGTTTGTTTTTACTGTATTCTGGACAGCAGCTCCTTTAACTAATTGCAATTTGTGTGTATAGAAGTGAAATTCCCTAATATGGATCCCTTATATCCCTAATAGCACGGCAATGTGCATTTTGTACATGTAAAATTATGAATTTCACGGTCCTTGATATTTGAGAACCAGTAACTACTGACTCCTCTGGAATACACAATATCGTTAATGTATTCGTATTGAGTACATTCATTTCAGCCAAGAATTCTTCCAAATCTCATTGAAAGTTTTTTTTTCAAAAGAAATTTTAAGGAAATAGAGGAAAATGGTTTTTACTGGGTGAAAAATCTTATGCAGATAGCTAAATGGATACTACCAGTCACTTTGGTAAAGGCAAACTACAGTAAATTTTTTTTATATATATATTATTTGTGGAGAGTGAATAAGTTTGGGGAGACGGAGCCTTGAATTTGACATTGTAAAATTTGACAGAAACTGTCCGATATTTCATTAATTTTTAAAACACTCAGTTTGCCTAGAACTGTTTTCGGTATTTATTTCGCTTTAAATGTTCTGCATTTATTCCCTTTAAAATTGTATAAAGTATTGCCAGTTACATAAGGGCATATCCAACAGTTTCTTGTTATATTGTCAATAATACAATTTTTAGATATATTGTGAATCAAGTACAGAGGATTCCAAAACTGACAAGAAAATAATGGGTCACCGATCTTGTTTCCATGGGAATCGAGGTGAAAAATTGGTTATTTTTGCGTTTTTAAAAGAAAAATCAAGTTCTAGTTTGAAAAATTATGGATAAAATATTTTCAATCTAATCGATACCAAAGTGGCAGAAAAACAAAGTCAAGGTTTAAAAGATTTACAGAAAAAATAATTTTATATGAGAAAGCATATTCCATTCCTCTAAATTAATGAATATGTAGCTCTTGTAACGATAAAAGTGGCATTAAATGTCCCCATTACGAATTCAAGTTAACAATATTTTACAGACTTCTCATATTGTCGATTTTATGAAATTTTGATATCATGTACTTTTAATACTATGCTACTCAAAAATCTCAAAAACCAAATAGGTCACCGAATTCGTTTCTTAGTAAATCATTAAAATATGCAACGTTTAACAAATCTCCCATCGGTAACACCCAAAAAGTCCGCCAACTTGAAGGTACAAATTACCTTTCCCTCGGAAACAATGGGAATTACTTTGTGACGTTCCATTTATCAAGGTCATATTCCCGGAAAACATTGTCTCTTTTGTGTTTGCTATTACCTCCCCTGAAACTATTGGATATGCCCATAAGCTAAAAGGGTAAAATTTTTACTCCACAGAGATAATTTATGTTGGATTTGACAACTTATCTCCAAGGCGAAATTGTCTATTTCTACCAGTTTGGCCTTTTCAAATAAATTTAACCCTTTGTCCTTGCTAGGAGATCGCATTTTTGACAATTACATCTTTGTCGCGCTTTTAATTTTTATTCTAAACGAGACAGATAGTACAGCAATTCAAGTAGTGTTTACATTAGCAACTGATGATATGCACACCCTAAGTAATACAAATTGATAAACGTTATAATCGCTAAGGGAAATAACAACACTTATTAAAATGACCAATAGTATGAATAGTGTTATCAAAGCAAACAAAAGTGTTGCCTATCAAGAGATTGAGTGTATTAATCATATCACATGTCCAGGAACAATATGAGTGTATTAATCATATCACATGTCCAGGAACAGTATGAGTGTATTAATCGTATCACATATCCAGGAACAAACAATGATTACTGTAATTTATAGTAAAGAAGAATCTTTGCTTTTTGTAAGAACAAATTAACTGCATACAAGATAATTTAAAAGACAATTTACAAGTGTCCCAACTTTGATTTAATTTAACTATATTTATTAAGGAATGACACAATGATACAAATACAAAAATACAAATATATGCTTGGGATAAAACTTTCCATTGAACTGAATTTACTTTAGCTTGGGAATTAATTAATAACTACTTCGACAGAAACATTTTACTTTAACTTCAGTGAAGAGGGAGATACTGTTCTAAGTGAACCTACCACTAATTAGCGGGTATTTTACAACTTGTGATACATGGCTTCAGCGAAATATTGTATCTAAATATTTAGTTAAAGGAGCATATGGAAAGAAAGATTTACACAGACGTTAATAATAGTTATATATGTACGAGATTTTTCAATGCTACTACCCATGCCGCCTTTATGCACGAAATATACTTATTTCACAGGTAATAGTATTGCAAGCAGTGTTCTAAATATAAATAACAAAATACCGAAGTTACTGTTAATTTATTTTCTGCATATGCGCATTTTGACAACTTATGTCTCATCAGTGCAGATTAAACCAAAACATTTGGAAGTTCAATCATCGAAAAACGTGTAAAAGCTGATAAAGAAATATAAATGAATAATGAAGGCATGTTTACATGAGCCGCAAAATTTCCGAATGCCAACGGAGAAACCTATATCTGTGCAGCACAAACCACCAAGGTGACTGCTAGGTTGATGATGCCTTAGAAGGTGGATTTTCTGATGTCAATACATTGTAAAAGATGTAATCAAATGTACATTTCTACCTTTTCAACTCATCTTAACATATATTAAGTATCCATTGTAATACATTTTATGTATATGGAGCTCCTTGCAGCACTATTATCTGTCAACTTTAGCTTTACCGTTGCAATAATTTTTTCTTTCTTTCTAATTTCGACCCTACCCTACCTCTTGGAGAACGCCCACAATAGACACCGTTTTACCAGCAACTTTTTATTAGGGTACGTGGTCGTGAGTAGTTGCTGAAGGAATGGGGACTGCTAGGCGGAAACTGTTCAATAAAATAAGTAAAACGAATGCCGCCATTTACAAAATGATGGCAAAAATACGTAAAAATTTCAACTTTGTGCGATTTCAACTACAATTGATTTTCATGACTTTACATAAAATATAATTCGGATCAATTTGACCCGAATGGAGTTAATCCAACAAATAATATTAATTAAAGTCACAACGGATTATAAGGATTGAATTTCATCATGTAATGCATTACGCAATTATGTTATTTCTCGAATTAAAATGTATGTTATTTTTTTATTTGTTTGCCTCTTTTCTTTAGATTTTACTTTTTCTGTCTTTTTCGTTCATTTCATTTGAGTTTGTGCCAACTGCAATTTTCATACGTTTTGATATTCTTTGGTGTTACATATTTATATATGCCTTTTAAACTTGGGTTAGACATGTTTATACTTATGTAATAATTTTTTGGCTAACACTCGTAAATTATTTGATCACTGCCAAGTGATCTACGATATTTAATTAAAATTCTAATCAATACCGGAATATTTATGGCAAACAAATCTCGTTGATACAACATTTTGTCTGAGTTCTGAAGATACAAAATAAAAAACATTCATTTTTAAAATGTCTGATATTGTTTTAGGATCTGTTAGATGAACAGAAAATATACAAAAATGTATTTCTGCCATTGAAAAAGAGCAATACATAAAAACTGTAAAATTTGCATTTTCATCATAGACGGATACTAGTATCGCAAAAGACCTTTAGCACATTTTATATTTTAAAAGCAAGACAATCTAAAACAGATCGAACATTACAGTAATTAATGGTGAATGAAAGGATAAGGAGTAAATGCAAGCAAAGGAACAACGCTTTTATTGTTGTTCTTCATCTTGAAGTCACCATGAGGCCTTCAACAATGAGCTTTGCTCATACCTCATAGTAAGTTCAGGACGGCCCCTAGCACCGGTTTGAGCGGTATTCTTTGCTTAATGTCGAACAACGCCACATCAATGTTTTTCCTGGTCATGGATTCGATTTGACGACACATTTATTTGGTCAAAACAAATAAAAGTTTTAAAGCAATAACAATTCACCGGTATCTTTTTGAATGTACTTCTTGTTTAGAAAACTAATAGCGAAACAAAAGGGATTTTTTAGACGGAATCCATTTGTTTGTCTCGTCAAATGTCATAATTTTCAACAAAAAAATTCAGCAAGTATATTACAATTTAATAAACAGAAACCCCATATGACCTGTTAGAATCTTCATGATACAGTAACACTTACATAAAATATGATATAATTGACATATGCAATCATTTATGACAAAAAATATCATGAGCTTATGGATCGCATGAACAGTTGAAAATTTGTTTTCCATAATTATCTACAGAAAAATGGTGTAGGTTTAAACATGAAAAATCTTATATTTTTGTGCTTGGATGTAATGAATATTGTTTTTTTTAAACTATTCTAAATAACAGAATCACATCTAAACATAAATGCCAAGGCATCATAGCAAGAAAAAGGAAATGCCGGTAAATGGTACAAAATCATGGCCATACAAAGGCATCAGTAATAACAAAGTACCAACAAATATAACTTAACAACATAACAAATAAAATGCCAAAAGTATAAATATGGCAAACAGAAATATGGAAACACTAAATACAAAAGAAATAGAAACCGGAATATTATCAGATAATACAACAGGGAAAGCATAATCTACTTCTCGCCAGGTGTAGGCCATCAGTCAGAAAAACAACTTACTATACTGAAACATATATATTATCACATAAGCTTACATAAGCTTACACGAATAACTGCTTGTATTAGCATTTAAAACTAAATTTTTAGTACATGTAACTTCTATATTTTGTTTCTTAGACAAAGATTGAACTTATTATTGTCTTTAACAAGGTTTTGCCTTGCCTAAACAGAGACTGATCATGTCTATAACGAGGTTTTGCCTTGCCTAAACAAAGACTGATCATGTCTTTTCCATGAGGAGAAAATAAAATCAAAATTGAACAAGTGCTGTTAAAGTCAAAGAATCTTATATATAATATAAAAATGGATAACAGGAAACATCTTCAATGGCTGAAAATTATAATTACATGCCACAATCTGCCAGGGAACTACACAGGAAAAACACGTATAAGACAAAAGACAAACGTAGACAATGATAGGAACTCGAGACAGCCGGACTTGGTACCGGCACCAGCAAAATCCACCGGTAGGGTAAAACCGGTTTATGGGTACCCAAAACTCCCCCTATCTGTACCGTTTCCCTATAGTATAAAGAACATACGAATAAAACGAAATACAGGTAGACTACTAACTCTATGACCACAACCTTGAAAGGAGAGAAAAATACAATACGTAATTTTGCAAGATAGGTCAAGAGGTGCTCGCCGCTAAACTGCCGGCTAGCTCAAGGAGCCTAGTCTGCTGGTAGAACAGCAGATATACAATGTATATCTTAATGTAACTCCTACGGCCTTTTATGACTATACAGATTGTTACTTAAAAATCGAACAATTGGTATATGCAATTGCATGTAGACAAGGGGAATCGTTTTCGAAGGCTCAACTCCGATCTTTTCATAAAACACTATATGCATTAAATTGGACGAAGGACAGGAATGACAATGAATTTTTATTTCAATTCTTGTTCAAATTTCACATTTTCCCTAGTCGTTATATAACCAAAGGTATGAGATTTGTTCTCAGGCTCTGATTGATTAATAACGTAATTAACGTCAACCTATACTTTCTTAGCAGCAATATAACTTCCTTTCCAGCGTATTGAGTATTAATTCCACAGGTGATTCTTTACTCTCGGGAATGTAGTTTAAACAGTGTTTTTTTTTAAATGTAGTGCCAAAACACAGCCCAAAAGCTGCTAATTCGTGGAATTGTTCAGCCTTTGTGACTTTGATCCCTCTAGAAATTCTACTGTCCCCATCAAGATATTGTTGACAGATATCTGGTGCCAACTTCCCAATGAAAACGGATATTTTCAGCTTTCATTTTCTCGGATTTGACATTTAACTATCCCTGAATCACCTCGCTGATAGTGTAATGTGTGTCGGACCCAAACGGAAATAAAAGATCCCGAAACCATGTATGTTAGTTAAGAAAAACCTATTGCATTCCCTTGTAAGACTATCGGTTTCTTCAAATCTTCGAGTATCTCTGTTTGACTTTACTCTATGAAACATAGAATTTTTAATGCTGGATCTGGTTTCAGAAGGTTCAATGATGAGTTTTATATCAGGAAGCCAGAGACAAAAATTACCAGTGACAGCCATAATTACTGTCAGATCCTAATAAAGTAGGGAGAACCGAACCGTCAATCTAAAACGAACAATCCAAGGACAATGGCAACATAGGACTAACAATCCAAGGACCATGGCAACAAAGGTAAAACAAACAAGCAGAGATACAACACCCGTACGGCACAGAAAAGAAAAACGAAGACATATACACATACAAACATGAACAACAAGAATAAATCATGGGTAAGATCAGGCGCAGCGGCAGGGTAAGCATCTCCTGTCCGTGTTGAACATGTCAAATCCGGTAGTAAGGTCAAATTCGGTACAGGAAACAACTATTAAGTTTTAAAGGGAAAGACCTGTTGTCATCTGGCAAACAGATATCCCATAGCGGCCCACAAGATGGTGATGTCAATCGTAAAAATTTTTGTAGTGATGACTTCAAGTTGGTACTCGGTAGATGTCCTTGGTACTGGATTTGGCTTCCTATTTCGATATTTTTGGAAATGAGTAATTCTTTTTGGGCTCCTTTTGGATTATGGCTTTCCTTATTATTTGATTTTAATGCTGCTGATGAGTGGTTACTCCTTGCAACACGTGTACAGTATATCGCAATTTACAGTTTTATGCAACTTCGGTATTTTTTTTTGTATCTAGAGTAACACACCCTTGTTAAAGTAGCCTAGTTGAGCAACCAGGCTCTATCAAGGAAGTCACTATATCGACTTAAAGGCCCTTGAGTAGCGAAAGAGCTTGGATATGGAAACTCCATAAGCTGGCGCTGTTGGGGTGTTGCTCGAAGAAAAGAGAAGTTGACTGTTGGAAAATTGAAGTCATCGTGTTTCTCATACAGCCTAACTGAAGTCTACATCTGTTGTCGAATTCAAGATGAAGGTCAAGGAATGAAGCCGATGTGGAAGTGTCAGTAGTATCCTGAATTTAAAATTATGAAACGTCATTAACGGAATTATCATAGAGCTCCTTTGTCATTTTGTTTTTCAACCAATATGAAGATTAATCAGCCATTCAGAAATTTATATTGATAATGGCGGCCATGTTTGTTGGTGGATTGGAAGGAATAACAAAATGCCGAAGTTACTGTCAATTTATTTTCTGCATATGCGCATTTCGACAACTTATGTCTCATCAGTGCAGAAATGAGGAAATATTATCAAGGACTTTTCATAGATGCTCTCCGTCAAATACCTTGAATCTGATATTTCTTAATATTGTTGGCCTTTGCTTATAAAGTTGTAAGAACTTACAACTCTGTAATTTAGCAAAGGCTTAAAACAAAAACAAAAAACAATAAAAAAACAAAAAAAACAAAAGAAAACAAAAAATTCTTACAGTGATAAAACCGTTATCGATTTCAATACTCCGGAGTACAAATATAAACTAAGAATGATTGGTTTATCTATATTTGTCATACGTTAATATTGTTATGCAATCATTATTGTATTTAAGAGAAGTAGAAGTCAAGTTAATAAGCCTATGATGAATTCATATGGGTAAAAGTAGTTTTAACTGTCATTTTTCTATAATATTTTATGATGTATAGCAGCATTTATTCCATGGGTAAGACGTAATTAATGGCAGGCTCTAATTGAAGCTTGTCTTCCATATGTATTGATGTCAAAGTAAACAAAGGTTTGTTATTTTGTGTTTATTGACTGCCCTGTTAAACATTCTCCCTATGGTAGATTCATGTTTAACACAATACACAAGAGATTTGTTGAGCTATGTCAGCGACAAGTAATCAAATCGCATTTATATTCATATTGCTCTCAATGTGTCATTACATGTTTATGTTTGAAATTACTGATTATTGGACAAAAACACAATAAAGACAATACCCGATACGTTATATGACATATCAAGACCAGTCGATTTTAACCTAAACAGAATTCATTTAACAATCAAACTACAACAGGACTTGCCGTTTTTTCCAGATATTTGTCAATGTATAATTTCTTTGAATGATAATGTATAATTTCAGTCACTGTCACTACAGAAGTTTTACGATCGTCACCACGATTTGACAGACCACTACAATGTTTCTGTTTCACAAATGACAACAGATATCTTTGGGTATATCCAGAGTTTGTAAAACCGGACTGACTAACACCGACTATGACAAAACCGGACTTTTCACTGGCAGTACTGTGACGGGTGCCACGCGTGGAGCAGATCATGCTTACCCTTCCGGAACAACTTGTGATACTCCCGGTTTTATGTGGGAGTTCACACTGTCAGTTGTTTAGTTTTTTTTGTGTTGTCTTGTATATTGTACTGTCATCTTTAAGTTTTGTCTTCGTCGGAAATGTTTGTGGTACCGATTTGTCCTTGTTATTGTCCAAATTCTTAATATTGTCGACGTTTTTCAAACCTTTACCTTGGTAATAGTTTGAGGGTTAGAGAAGTAACACGTACCATGGATTTTAATTGGTTTTGTCTAAGGGTTAGAAAATGGCATAAATCAATCAGTCACCAACACCGAACAGATCTTTCAACACCATATTCCAGCTGGCTGTGTGACGGGTGCCATGCGTGGAGCAGATCAGGCTTACCCTTCCAGAGCACATGATGTTACCTCAGTTTTTTAGCTCTTGCTAGTGCCGGTACCAAGTCCGGCTATCCCGAGTTCCTATCGTTGTCCATGTTTGTCTTTTGTCATTTTATTGTTTTTCTCGTGCGGTTCCCTGGTGGATTGTGGCATGTGATTGTGTTTTACGGCCATTGTAGGTGTTTCCTGTTATCTTTCTTATATTACTTTGTGATGTTCTTGTTCATTTTTGTTTATTTGTTTTGTCTTTTTCATACTGTCTCAATTCGTTTGCTGTGATTGCCGTGATTTTGGATTTATGATATTAGAATTTTCTCTTTCCCCGTTCTTGCTTTGGTACTCGTTTGCCGATGTACTCACCTTTGAATCTAGTGAGTTCCGAGTGAATCAGACAGGTTTAGATGTACGTATATTTGATATCAGAGGACATAATGCCCTTATTATGTAGATCATAGGAAACAACGGTAGTAGAATACCGAAGGAACAAAGGAGTAGTATTTATAAAAATCGAAGTCCAAAGACATGGCGAAAACGAGAATACAGAAAACAATGACGCTAGACAGATACAAAGCACAGAAATAAAAAAACGCAACATTCAAAACTAAGGCACTCACAGTGTGAACTCCTATGAAACTGAGAGTGACATCAGGTACTCCGGAAGGGTAAGCATGTCCTTCTCTGTTAACAGCACCCGTCACACTGTAAGTGAGTCAATCAAGGAAAAGGTCAAAATCGGTATACTTAAATCCGGGAGGACGTGAATCTAGCTGAATACTTAGTATGTCCGCTTTCATTTAGGACCCTTACAAGTAATATCTTTCAATGATGATATGGTGACGGCCATAGAGTTTCTTGAGGGAAACAATTTACATAGGCTGAAAAAATCCCTGATTGACCAGCTTTTAGGACAGTGTTCTTGCTCTATTAAAAAAAAAATCACTGTACAAACTACATGCTCGGCAGTATCGAATCAACTGTGAAATGTACACTTCATAGGCTGGAGAGGTAGGTATGCTGCCGCTAAGAAATGGAAAATTCACAATTGGGAAGTTAAAATCATCACGCTTGTCATATAGCTTAGGTCCATCTTTGTCAATATATAACAAAAAATCTAGGTACGAAGCTGAAGTACAAAAATTTAAGTGTTTCAGTTCTTTCTTTAATTTAAAGCTCATTAGGATAGGTCTAATGTAAATATTCCTTAAATTTTGGATTATTTAGAGAAAGTACATCGTCTATGTAGCGGAAGCTGAAATTAAAGGAATGGGCTAAATTTGCTTTCTTTGTGTAAGCCCTTGTTGAACAAAGCATGAAAATATGAAAATAGTCCATATCACTTCATATGTATCATTATTAAAAAATATGTGAAAGCAAAAAAAAAAATTCAGAAGAGCTGCCCATCAGAGCGTTCAAAACTGTGCAAAAGCCTCTGGGCACAAACTGAATACCATGATGATATAATATGATATAATATGATGAACATAATGGATAAAATTGGCATAATTTAATCAGTACTGGGCTAAAGGGGAGGTTCAAATCATCATTGTGTTCAAACAACAGTGCAAACTTTCAGATGTATTTAGTCAGAGATGTGAATGTTTCGGATTACACAAAACAGGTACTGTAATGTTAAAATATGATGAAATAATGACTAAGTTCCACAATGCAAAAATTCAACATTCTTAATTCAAATCTGCCTAAAAGGGATAGGTGCCCATCTTCAATGTGACCAGAGCACCTGTGCAAAGGTTCAAAAGCATCAGGTATAAGTTGTAAGAGTTTCAGATTACACAAACTCAGTACCGAAATATTAAAATTTGATGAAAAAATGACTAGGTTCAACATTTTTTGTTCAAAACTACCCAAAAAGGAAGGTGCACATCTTCAATGTGTCCAAAACAATTGTGCAAAATTTCAAAAGCATCAGTTTTAAGGTATCAGAGTTCCAGATTACACAAACTCAGTACCATAATGTTAAAATTTGATGAAAATATGACAATGGATAAATTTAACATTTTTTATTCAAAAGTCACCAAATGGGGAGTGCACAGCTTCAGTGTGTCCAGAACAACTGTGCAAAGTTTTAGATTACACAAACTTGGTACCCTAAAGCGTGACGGAAGGTCGGACGGACGGGCGGAGTCGAGCGGCTCCTAGACCTGCGGTCACCGTTGGTGACGCAGGAAACAACTAGCTTTACTAGCTTTTCGTAATCAATAACAACCGTAGTCGATCGGCAACGTCCGTGATTCCTCCGATTCATTTTCTTCGTGGCCGGACATTGACGATTGATCTCGGTAGCCGATTTACAAATGTCGTGATGCTCGTTTCGTTTGAATTGATAAAATTCCCTTTCTTTTGTGACAAATGAAACAAATAAGAGTAAGAATTTTAGAACAGTTTGTGTTATAACACGTAAGACCCCTATCACATTATTTAAAAGCACTTAAAAGTTAATGTTCTGCCCTCTCAACGACAAGCCGGACTAACATTATGATTTAAAGTCAATCTCTGAATACGGTCCTTCTAGGCCTTTTCAAACTCACCCATCTCCCCATCGGTCCTCATCAACTGATTTAACTTTTAGAACGGTACACGCATTTCCGGATATTGTATCTGGATAAGAAATGAATACGCAGAAGTGAAAAGAGAAAATATTTCTCTACTTCCCATTGACTAGAGAGTTTATATAAGAGAAGATAATATTTCCCCAATGTTCTATAAAATATGAACTATATCACTCAGTATAGTCAGGACATTAAATGCTATATCTGTCGTGTGTTAATGTTATGGTACAATCATTATTGTATTTATTATTCGCCGCCAGGATTTGTATTTATGAGACACATAAGGCAAGTTTATAAGTAAATGATACATTTTGATGGATGCCAACGATTCTCAATGTCATATTAGAACACCATTCAATGATTTATGTTGATCAAATACGACATTCATAGCTCAAATTAAAAAGGAGTAATATAAAACGAATCAACTCCGTTTCACGTTAATGGTTAATTTAATCGAAGATATGGTCAGATTTTGTTTAACACAGAGTAACAATCTGTGTTGTAAACATTTTTAGACTGACGGTTCGGTTCTCATGATCACATACCTCGAAAGGTTTCGGGAAAGAGGTTTTCGTAGAACAATGAGAAGATCTTACAATTGCGATAGCGGAATCTGTCGAAGTAAATATTGAATGTATCAACGGCGACGGTATGCCCTACTGTGATGTTTACAATTACATAAGCAAAACTTGGACGTTTGACAGAAAAAAAAAATCTAAAATTATATAAATGCAAAATGGATAAATACGGTGGATTGCAAAAACCTTTAAAATCACTTTGAAGATAAAAAATATTATGAATTAGACAGATAGCGATTCAAATAAATTCATGAGAATGTCACCAAGACGAAGGGGACGACATATTGTTGTAGTTTATTTCTTTGTTATTGATATTACTTTATTATACTTCTTCCACTAATTTTTGCTCGGCAATTTTCTCATTCATATATGGCTCAAAATTGGATCAACTTGAAAGATGTATAAAAACAATTAAAAAAAAAACAAACACAAAAAAAACAAACAAACAAACAAAAAAAAAAACAAAAACAAAAACCTTTTTGGGGCCATTTAGGGCTTGCTATATGGTGTGAGGTTTCTCATTGGGTTCAAGACCTTATGGTAATTCCTAGATGCTTTGTTTTGGATCGTTTTAACCTGGAGATAGAATGTTGTGTCCTTGGCATTTACCCCATTGCCTTTGTTTTTCATAATTAGTCACTTTTGTTTTTGAAGCTTCTTTAGAACACAATACATATTAAAATATTAACAATTAAGACAAGATTTGGTGAATGGAAGGTGTGGACATACTCACTTCTAACGTCCGCAAGCAGAAATCGGGATAATGACATAGACCGTATATGGTTAGGGAATTTTTTTGTAATTATGTGTATTCTATCATGGGAAAAATACATCTACCAGAAAGTAAAATATAATGTGTGATAAATGAGTGTATCATTTCTTTTGTTGACTAGCATATTTGTTGTTGTGGTGTGAGGTTCCTCACTATGTCGAAGACCGTAAGGTGACCACTAGATGCTTTGTTTTTGGGTCGTTTTAACTTGGAGATGGAATTTTGTCTCCTTGACTAACCCACTTCCTTTCTTTTCATGTTTGCTATGTCCCAATTCATGTGACATTTTGAAATTTAGTGTTCAATCTTAGGACACTTTAGAATTGTTTAGTTATAATTCTCAATGCTTTTTTTTCGTTTAAAAAAATACAAATGAGTTTCAAGATTAAAATAGCTCTATTTTTATCTAGGACTGAAATTGAAGTAAATATGAAAAACAAAGGAAATGGGGTAAATGTCAAGGAGACAACATCCCATATCCAGGTAAAAACGACAAAAAAACAAAACATCTAGGGGTCACCATATGGTCTTCAACACAGTGAGGAACCCCACACCATATAGTAAGCCCTAAATGGCCCCGAAAGGGTAAAAAAGTGAATAAATCAATGGAAACAAACCACATCCAATAACCCAAATATCAAGAAACTAAAATTTTATAAGAAGACAAGGACAAGCCAATGACCAACATATTCCTGACTTGGGACAGGCGCAAAAACTGCGGTGGGGTTAAACTCGTTTTCTTGGATCCAAATCCTCCCCCTATGTGTAGTGAATGGCTAAAAATAAATACACAAAAAGACTCACAGTAAAAATCAAACTAGAAAAAAGTCCAACTTATCAAGACGAGTAATCTTACAATGAATATTTTACGAAAGGATATGGATTAAATGAACATGAGACCATAACACATATGTTAACTCCTACTGCGATAATTTTAATGAGCTATATATATATTAAGTATATAAACCATGAAGACAATACACACAGGTACTGTCCGGACAAATGCTCGCAGTTAATGACAGCTAGCTAAGGACATAATTTCCGTGGACTATGATATCAAGCTTTCTTACATATGAAATTTCAATTGAAATACTTCTAAATAGATTTGGTATAAAAATATGGGTAATAACAACATTTACGATGAGAATTAAGTGCTAAAATCCAAAGGGCAAAAAGACATAGTACATTTGTAGGTGTAAAACCAACGCAATAGTCTTGACTTGGTGGTGGCACTCCGAAAGAAATGACGTTTTAAACGGTTTTATGGCGCACTAAACCTAATCTCCAATAAAAAATTGTGGACAAAATTGAAGTTTTGGTACGAACTTCGATTCAAGATTCGTTTTTTACCGAGATAATCATTTCTTTAACTGTCTACGACCAATCAATAGTAATTGCAATTGATTTGCAACCGCAATTGAGGGGAAATTAGGTGCGCCGGTTAAACCCACCACTTTTTTGAAACGCCTGTACGAAGTAATAATAATTGCGATATACAACTTACCCGGTGGTTTCCAACTGATTTTTCTTTTTGTCTCATTGACTCACTACAGGCTCTCGACAACTTACTCTGTTCGATAATTATGTTATTACCCCTATTTACAGTAGTGTCCGGTAACAATTCAACAGCAATGGCAATTGAAAAGTAGAAAATCTTTGACATGATCTAAAATAATGCAATGTAATGAGTATGTTATATTGTTACTACTGTTAGTAATAAGAAACCAATGTCTATATCGTCACCTTATATCTGTCAGTTTTCATTTCCATGCTATGTCTGCTACTGTAGGACGTAGATTGAATTTAAACGAAAAAAAATTGCAGAAAATTAGTTTCAGTAGAACGACTAACCAAGATGCAGCAAAATCAATCCAATTAAGGAGTCGCTTTTATTAAACAATTTCTGAAAGGAGGAAGTTACGGCAGTCGTTATCCTAGTTTCACGTCAGGTCATTTTCATTCCAATTAAGTTATCTTTGATCCTTAAGTATTCTACTGCCGTTGTCTCTATAAAGGTGCAACCTTTTTAGAAAGTCTATACAGCCAAAAAAATCCCATATTGTGTCAAACTTATCTCTGCGGCTAACATGCATGTTTCATAACTCTGTATGTAAAAAAAATGTTTTAACATACTGACAAACACATGATTAGGTTCAGTACATATGGAGTGAAGTTGTTCTGATAATCAGTGATTTTATTTGATGATGGCTTCATTTGTAATGTTTTTATCTTTCTGTAATTGGTTTGATTGAAAGTATACGAGTATTTTGTCTTACAAAAATTTCTGAAGTGAGAATATTTTACGAAAGGATATGGGGTAAATGAGCATGAGACCATAACACATATGTTAACTACAACTGCAATAATTCTAATGAGCTGTATGGCCATTTCGGAAATTTATTCCTCATCAGCAGCACTAGAACCCAAACACAGGAAATCCGTAATTTCAAAAAACGTTAAAATGCATAAACCCAACGAAATCCGAATAATCAATAAGCTAAAGACAAAACTACGATGGTGGGAGTTAATCCTTCGTTTTTAGAATTTACATAATTTAGATAATAGTAATTGAACAAAGTGTACACATGAGATATTATCTCACGTACAAGTACACCATATCTAAGAAAAATAAAGAGCATACATCTCTACCACGGGGAATTGTTTTACCAACTCCACACTGCAATAAAAGACAAACTCCTTTATTGAATGTTTTACGAAAGGATATGGGGTAAATGAACATGAGACCATAACACATATGTTAACTACAACTGCAATAATTTTAATGAGCTGTATGGCCATTTCGGAAATTTATTCCTCATCAGCAGTACTAGAACCGAAACAAAGGAAATCCGTAAGAAGTACACATTATGGATCGCTGGAAATAATGGTCAGTGTTTACGTCATTGGACATCATTTTAGTTATAAACATATCTAGTTTGTTTATAATGGTTTTTGTCAATTGGTCTATGGCTAAATGATGACCTACTTCAATGGATGTTTGGTTTTGTTACAACGCAACAATAATTTCAGATGGTTGGACTTCTGTTGTTTGCACTACAACGTTTTCCCAAGATGATGTTTTCATGTTTAATGTAAACATAATGCTGTGTGAATACCAATGATTTAAATCATTCTCCTGACATGAATTCAATTAATACATGCCAAAGTCAATTCGTACAGGGCGCATGTGGATCTTAAGTCTTTGGGGACCGGAAACTTATGAAAATGCAAAGAAGCGCTGTTATGATATCACTACACAATACCGAAGTTACTGTTAATTTTCAGTGCAGATAAAATCAAAACATTTCGAAGTCCATTGATATGAGAATAAAATCAATTCCACAAATCGGAGCACTAAGTTGGTGACAATACATGCACGAACAGGATCTTGGAATGTAATAGGTGATACGTATCTGGATTTTGAAATCTGTACACGGTAAACTATCATCCCTTGAGCAAGAATATGAAGCACAGTGGCCAATAAGCTCAGCGAACGACCCCTTAGCTTCATATTCTGGACAGCGACCGAACGCCAAAGACCATTTATACGTTACCCGTTTAACTATGTTCTAAACAGCTTTTTTGAATACAACAGAAGCGATTTATACACTGTAAACCAAGATAATCTACTGTAACAAAAAAAAAATGAATAGAAACAAACGATTTATACCAAATTTTTACTGTGTCAGATGCAATTTCAAACCACCTAACGTAAATGGACGCAAATCACTAATTGATCTTTTGAACTGATACACACAAAAAGTGCTTAATTTGGTAAACCATTCCGCAAGCTTGGAAGTTGTACTATGTACTGATATCTGAATGAATGGAAATAATAATGGCTGTTTATTAAGTAGGACTTACTGCAAAGAACTCATGTTGATATTCAAGCTAATGATGAATAAAGATGTTTATCGGTAATTTGTATGAGTTTCCTTTGATCTCACGAAGCAAATATTATTCAGTATTTGCTACTGCCCGAATACGAAAAACTATTGGCAAAATGTTTACTTTGTCAATCAAAATCAATGAAACAAAGAAATATACATCTATAAAGACTCTTACAGGATCGTACAAATTCTTTTACTAATCAATACTAGTCAAATTCACGATTTGTTGAAAATTAACATTCATTTTCAAAATTTGTTCGATTAAATGATTTAGTTCATTACCGATAAAAAGATTAATAGAAGTTTTGTTTTTGATACAAGAAATATTGGTTCCAATAATGGACTCGTCCACAAGGGGCTCGCCAATATTTAAACTTCCATTATTCTATTTGTATGAACATTTTCAACTTTATTGGAAGATGCCCATTCAGGAATATTTTGGTATCGACATGTGGGTTATTTTTATACTTTTTGGGGTTTGATAAGTCCCGTAAAATCGAGACAGACATACGACCCCGAAAATTTAATGGAAGTTACCCCACTAGATTCTATTCGTTTTATGTATCAACGGATTATAGAAATGGGTAGAATAACTCTAAATGTTACTATTGGAGCCTATGGAAAATTAATTTAAACAAATATCATGAAAACTTCCATTTTGTACCGATTACGTTTACCTCGAGCAAAGTGATGGAACGGGTGGTTTGTAATAAACAAAAAAAGGATATTGAGTAATTGTACACAAGACAACATTTCCACATATACATGGTAAAACAGGGCAATGGAACAACGATCCTTTGTTGTTCTTCATTTTGAAGTCAAGATGAGGACTTCAACAATGAGTTTTGCAAATACCTCATAGTGAGGTTAAGACCACCCTAAGCACCGGTTTTGAGAGGAATTCATTGCTAAATGTCGAATAATGCCACATCCATGTTTTATTAAGCCCATTGTTACGAGATCGTCAACGTATAGTTAGTACCGAAGTAAAGGCGCCCAAATAATTCCTCATCAGCTTGTTAATAAAACTATGAGTACAAGTCTGGTCCCACGTCCAGCTGTTGTAGTACCCGTCCACCACAAATGCATTCTGTATTTGTTTGTGAATTAAGTCAATGTTTTATGCTACTATACAAATCTCTTGTTATTTATAATTAGTTATTGTTACTTATTGTATACAACTAATTAAATACCGAAGTAACTATGAAAAAAGAAGAAGACTTCTTATTGGTAGAACTTGTGTCTCATCATTTTCGTTGAGTCTCGTCTCTTTATTTTGAGCAAATAAAATAATTACAAAATAATTTTTCTGGTGCACAAAGTTAGAACAAATAATTGTCAAACTGATTTGCACAAAACCATTCGCATGCTTTTCTTGGTCAACTATGTATAATAACATGAAAAAAAGATTCCAATATTTCTGTATATAACTAGAATTAAATTATCTTCGTGGAACCTTGATTAACAGAATCAGAAGACTTCGTGGAACCTTGATTAAGAGAATCAGAAGACTTCGTGGAACCTTGATTCGATCTGAAAAGTATAGTCTTCTATCGAGGACTTTGATTATAAAAAAATGGAATGGGCCAAAATCAGAAGAATCGATACAAATAATGTTGCCGCCACAATTACAGAAATCTGATTAAAAGACATTCCAAAGAAAATGAAAATGTTTATAAACGCATTATTAAATTCTAAAAGGAAATAGACAAAAAAAGGAAAATGAGCGGAAAAATACTAGACAGCAATAAACGGCTAAATACCGAAGGAAAAAAAGAAGACCCAAAGCAAATCAAAAAGCCGATCTAGAAACAGTACACATAATAAAGCACAAAAAGACAATTATTTGGAAGAGATGAAAAATGGCAATAATACCTAACCAAATTAAAAATATAAATCACTACTTTGATGAAAACAAAAGGGAAGAACAAACATTCACTAGACATACCAACAATCCATATCCGGCGCCAAGGTGTTATGCAGTACAAGATAAACATTGTCAAAGAGGAGGATTTACTTTAAGGCGTAATCCTGAAAGACATGTCCAAGAAGTATACAAAGAAAAAAACAACAACCTTGCATACTTTGAGGTAGGACAATTAATTTTTTCACGGTCCTCAATAACTAATAGAATAAACACAATCAATTTGCGACTATATTATAATGATAGGCAGGTTATAGATCTTGTGCTTGCGGACCAGTAGCGACAAGCACAATTTCCACTATGTTTTCTAAATATTCTAGTATTTTGCATTTTTATATTTATGCTTGGTAATACCTTTTTCGTTGAAATCACCCCATTTTTTTTATCTGTTTTGCTTGATAAATGGGCAAGCTCAAAGCAGAAATTAAATCTAAAACCAAACATTGAAAGCAATATAAATGCAATACTAACAGTAGCTCGACACAC
Source organism: Modiolus philippinarum (assembly GCA_002080025.1). Classification (NCBI taxonomy): domain Eukaryota; kingdom Metazoa; phylum Mollusca; class Bivalvia; order Mytilida; family Modiolidae; genus Modiolus; species Modiolus philippinarum. The sequence continues at coordinate 76,977 of MJUU01043934.1, read as the reverse complement.
ACACACACACACACACACACACACACACACACACACAAATTAAAGAAAAAACAAAACATAAACAAAGCAAAACAAAAAAGGGGGAAAACAAAAGTATAAAAAAAACAAAACAAATTTTTAAACAAAAGAAAAAAGCACAAAACCGAAGCATTTTCATAATTGTTAGAAAGGCAGATAAAGTATGACTGTCCGATTGATTTTATCTTTTCTTTTTACAATTAAATTAACAAGCTACCGAGGTAGCAGCAAAAGAATGTTTCCTGAATGTATCCATAACAGCTACGTTACACACTTTTTGAATTAGATCTTTGAAAAAGTAGAATTTTGAGTTTTATGTATCAAAATGTTTTGTATGAATGAGGCAAAATACCATTTTCTGATAATAACATTAAATATGACCACCATTCAATCACAGGTTTGAATACTATGATTTTGATCCAAATGTTTTTGATTGTAAGATATAATTATTTAGAGTATGTTACAGTAGTAATTGCAACTTCTTTTTATGCTAAAATATTCTGTTTTTTAGTACCTTCCAAAGAATGTGCGAGTTTATTGTCCACATTGTCGTGTCACCTGCCACTTTTCGACCACAAACACCTAGTTAAAACCGGTCTCACTTAATCCTTAGTAGCTGTTAGAGTCTGCTGACTGGCGAAAGGTTTGGACAAAAAAGGAAGCAAAGCCGTAGGTATGCAAAGTTGTTCATTTATGAAAATTATATTGCAGCATTGAATGAAGGTTAATGTAAGTGTTTTCATTGTAAAGTCTTCAGAACCCAACGGTTCTTTAGCGTTCATAGTCGCCATTGCATAAATGCTTTTCTTAACTTCATCAATAGTGTTGCTTCTAATTTCCTCATTTGTCGATTTGAGAAAAAAAACTCAATGTCGACTCTTCGAAATTTAAACTGTTTATTTCGGTTTGTTGAATGATTTGTTTTGTTGTTAATGCATATCTTCTTTACAGTATTTGTATGTGTTATTAACACAATGCTCAGCTTAACAAACGTCATATGATAACAAATTAAATGGCATAACATCCAGGATAGTTACATCATAATTCATAGACAATAATGAATTGTGTGTCTACCTCATATCATTGTCTGACAAATATTGTTGCGGTATTTGAAACATAGGTCTGTCATTTGATATTATAGGAAATTGAATTCATCTGTATCGCTGTCTCAATAATTCGTAGTAATTATTTGTAACTATACGTTTTTTTATACTTCGGTACTGGTCCGAAAACCGATTTCATTTCTAAATATATATAAATTTAAGAAAAGGACAAGGTGCGATAAGGGGCTCATTTGGCCCAACTTTTCTGTGAATATTTAAGTTGCACCTCAGGGTTTTCTTTTATGTTCGTTTGAAAGTTCAGATCCAACTTACAGAAAAAAACAAAGGTTAGAACGTATGACGTCACAGTAGGTAAAGTCCTGACGCCATGAAAAAGCTATTTTTGAACGTTTTCATAGATATAGAACAAATTTGGCTGATTTTCGAACAGCTTTCCTAATCGGAAATATTGAGCACATTCAAGAACCAATTAGATGATTTACTAAATTATTAGTGCAAATGAATTGAATCTCTGATATGAATATTTTTTGTGGTTCTTGCATGTGCTCAATGTTTGCTATACAGAAATTGTTGTAAAAATGGGACAAATTTGTCATTTTTGGACATAATGTGTAATTCTTCCCTTCTTTGACACTCATGCATCAATATTTGAAAAATCGTAATGTTTGCTGTTAACCCATAACTGTGGAACATTTTCCTCAGAACATTCTGTGAATTCAAACAAATTTATTTTTGGGCCAAATGAGGCCCTTTCCACACCTTCTCCTGTTGTTCAAAACTCCTACATAGCTCTGTCCTCAGCTGAATTTGGCTTTTCTATCTAGATCATATTGGTAATTTGTTCTCTATCAGGTTTTAAACGTATTTCGGTTATGGATTTCTAAATATTTTGATTATTCCCCACTTTCTGAAGAAAATTCGGGGATATTGTTTTCGCCTCCCTCTGTCCGTCAGTTCGAAGCGATGTGACGCGATCTACTACTCCTACAATTTGGGAATAAGGGTTTTAATTGTGTTACAGAATTGTTTCACATATGCTGGAGATGCACAATAAGCTTTCGGATTTTTGATATTGGTCTTGGTGCAAACAAAAGGCCTCAAGATGTCCATTTTGACACATATGGCATGTGACGCATACTCCTCCTACACTTTTGGATTTGGGGATTTAATTTTGTTGTAGAATTTTTGCATATAGTCTGTAGATGCACAATAAGCTTTCGATTTTTTTTTATCTTGGTGTAAACATGAGGCCCAAGATATCAATTTTGACAAAAGCCCAAGATGTGGATTTTGACGCATGTGGCATGTGACATAAACTCCTCCGACATTTTTGGATTTAGGGATTAAATCTTTTTGAAGAATTGTTGCATATAGTCTGTTGATGTGCAGTAAGCTTTTGGAATTTTGATTCCGGTTCCAGCCGTTGGTAAATTTTTTGAAAATGTCAAAGACACATATTTTTCTAAATTTTGGCATATAATCTTATATTCTGACAAGAGTTTGTTCACAAACATAATTCTAAACAAGAGGCTCTCAAGAGCCTGTATCTCTCACCTGAGTCCTGCAGCACTATAATTCCCAATTAATGGTCCACATCTTTGGTGGTGTATGTACATAAAAATCAGAAACTTTTTATAAAATTTAATTAAAAT
>MJUU01043934.1:61404-73466 GCA_002080025.1 Modiolus philippinarum | reverse complement strand
GCACCAAAGTAACAACACCTGGTCAGCACCTCATAAGCATCATTCATGCCCAGTTTGGTTCAAATCCATTCAGTGGTGCTCAAGAAGAAGTTCTTTGTATGAATTTTCCCATTAGGTCAAATGGTAAACTAAGTTCTCCGCTGGCGGCCATCTTGGAAGCGGTCAAAAAACTTGAATGTGTTTAATAAGAATATAGTCCTTAACATGCTGAACATTTTTGCAATTTAAACTTGACCTCTATCTCAAAGCGTTTTTGAAATAAAGGACAGAAAGTAAAAAATCACGAAAAATTTGACCAATAAAGAGCCACAACTCATATATGGGTAATTGGATTTTCTTCAAAATATCCACGTGGGTAGATCTTAACATGCTGAACATTTTTGCAATTTAAACTTCATCTCTATCTGTTATAGTTTTTTTAATAAAAAATAAAAAAAACATCCAAATTTTGAAAATTTTACGGAAAAGGACAATAACTCTTAGACGGGGCATCAGATTTTCTTCAAAATTTCAGCGTGAGTAGATCTTCTTATGCTGATCATTTTTACTTCGTCAGATTTTTGATATCTGTAACGGTTTTTTGAGTTATTTGCCAAAAACTGTAATTTACCCCTATGCTCTATTTTTAGTAACGGCAGCCATTTTGTTTGACCTAAGACGTACAAAATTACAAATTTGAAACTAGATACCCTAGTGATGATTCAGTTAAAGTTTGGTTCCATTTGACCCAATGGTTTCAGAGGAGAATATTTTTGAAAGTGAGCTAACGACGGACGGACGACGGACGCCAAGTGATGGCATAGCCAGGTGAGCTAAACTTAGGGTTCTGAAAGGTGGTTTCAGTTTTGGTAAATTTCCTGAAAGTCTAAAAGACCACTTATTTTTTGAAATTCTACCTAGCAACCGTACTTAAATTATTTGTGAAGTTGAAGACAATCATTTTATCAATTGGATTTCAAAAGTATTTGATTCCAATCTTGGTACATTTTCTGAAAGTCTGAAAGACCACTTCCTTTTTAGAATTCTACCTAGCAACCGTACTTAATTTGTTTGTGTTGTTTAGGACAAACATTTTCATCAATTGGATTTCAAAAATATTTGATTCAAATTTTGGTAAATTTCCTGAAAGTCTAAAAGACTCCTTATTTTTTGGAATTCTACCTAACCCTAACCCAATAAAACTAGTTTAACCCCGCCGCAGCAGGTTTGCGCCTGTCCTAAGTCAGGAAATTTATTAAGCCTTTATGTGTCTTGTCTTTTTTGTAGTTAGTTTATTTTTTGTATATAGGAGTCTAGGATGATATTTATTTCGCTGAACTTGATTACTCTTTATTCAGGGGCTGACTCCGACCTGCCGTTTGGTGTGGGGTTTTCTCACCGTTCATTGAAGATCTTATGGTGGTTTTGAGTTGTTATTGCTTTCCCTTGGGTCGTTGTCTCTTTGACACATTCCCCGTTTCCCTTCTTTTTTTCTACCTAGCAACGGTATTTAAATTGGTTGTGTAGTTTACGACAATCATTTTCATCAAATTCGATTTCAAAAACTTTTGACTCCAATCTTGGTAAATTTCCTGAAAGTCTCAAAGACCACTTATTTTTTGGTTTTCTACCTAGCAACCATACTTGAATTGTTCGTGTAGTTTAGGACAAACATTTTCATCTATTGGATTTCAAAAGTATTTGATTCAAATTTTGGTAAATTTCCTGAAAGTCTCAAAGACCATTTATTTTTGGAATTCTACCTAGCAACCATACTTGAATTGTTCGTGTAGTTTAGGACAAACATTTTCATCAATTTGATTTCAAAACTATTTGATTTCAATCTTGGTAAAGTTTCCGAAAGTCTCAAAGACCACTTATTTTTTTGGAATTCTACCATGCAAGCATGCGTTAATTGTTTGTTTAGGACAATTGTTAGTTTAGGACAAACATTTGGAAACGACAATTCGCTCCACTGGCAACTCGTTACTGTCCAGGCCGCCCTCAATTTCTTCCGACACGTGCAAATCGATATCGGAAGATTTTAAAAACCAACTCGCCTTAACATAATTCCAACCTGTCCTATCAAACAAACTCGTTTAGGTCCAGAAAATACAACTTTAGTGTTTTTAACTGTTTTCCAAAAAGTTCATTTTTTTCTACCTTTGCCTCGAATTTCAAAAATGTTTATAATAGTGTTTTGACCTTAGTTTACCTCAGGGGTATAAATACTTTAGGTTGATGAGTTTCATATTTACCTTGGTTGGTTTTGTCAGGTTAAGGTCAAGTTTATAGGTATGTGTTTGGATTAATGTTCTATTAATGTAACATATACTGTAAAATTAGATAAGATGGAAAATTATTCTGTAAAATTTCATCAATTGGACAAATATTCGTGTCTCACACTATATTGGGCGAATCGCCAAAAACAATGAGGGAATCGTCCTTAGCATTAATGGGGCGAGATTACCAGTCGCTGACTGGACAAATTTGATTTCAATTATAAATGGAGCGAGTGTTTTCGGAATGGAGGCGAGTTAGAGAAGGGCGAGTTGACTAATATATCTATGTTTCTATGAATATCTTATTATTAATCTTATTGTAAATGACACTATATACTGTCTTACACATATATTGTAATCCTTTGATGCATAATAATAGATCCACAATTTATCTGTAAGATAAAAATAATATTGCTCACTGGTCGTTAAACCCTATCTACATATACCAAACCAATCAATCAATTATTATTTCTTCCTTTTGATATATGATGTGGTTGGTACCAAGTCCGGCCGTCCCGAGTTCCTATCGTTGTTTACGTTTGTCTTTTGTCTAATTTGTGTTTTTCCTGTGTAGTTCGTTCCCTAGCAGATTGTGGCATGTGATTATAATTTTCAGCCATTGTAGGTGTTTCCTGTTGTCCCTTTTATTTCATTTGTGTATAAAGCACGTGGAATCATCTCTCCCCGGCTTTATATCTACACTGTTTTAAAATAACAAAATAATCTGTTAAATTATCGAGGGATAATTTCGTTGTAACTCTCGACTTAACCACATTGAGAATCTCAAATAAAATGACTAATATCTGCAGTTCAAACATAGCAAGTGTCATTATGTCAAAATTAATTTTATTCATTGGAATAGTACTGCCATTCAATATCTAAAGTGAATCCATATACAACACGAAGCATGTCATTATGTCCCACTGCTGACATGTAGATTACTAACTGGAATGTCTGGTGACGTCAAGAATAACACAATACATAACTTCACTAAAAGGCTTAGCTGTAATACCAGGAAACTTATGAACATATAACATCGGCTTATGGGGTTAGCCAACAAATGCATTAAATAATTATTGAATGTTGCAAAAATGTGTCAATATGAAACATTCGATATAGATCTTTTCTGTCTGATGGATGCCCGGGGAGGATGAAACTTAGTGGAATGAGATTGTTGGGCTGACCATTGCTGCACTTGGCTGGGACTGATGGGCTGACCATTGCTGACCTTGGCTGGGACTGATAGGCTGGTCAGTGCTGAACTGGGCTCCTAACGCTTGCTATGTTGCGCTGAAGATACAATAGCAGTAGAATACCGAATATAAGTACGTGTTAGTTGCATAAATCTTAGTAAAGAGACATGGCAAACATGAGAAAAATATAGAAATGAGACGTCTAAAACACACACACACACAAAAGAAAGAGAAAGAATAAAAAAAAATAATAAGGGATTACAGCGTGAATGCTTATAAAAACTTAAGTGACATCAGGTGTCAGAAAAGTAATTATGTAATGCCATACTATTGGCGAGTCAATCGAGGGTCCGTAGAGGATTGAGATATGACACATAGACACGTCATATCTATCAATGATGTCATGGTGACGGTGTCAAGATTCAGCATATCCCTGGCTTAGTACCTTTTGGTTACAGTATTTTTGCTCTGTGACAAAAATCACTATAAACTATATTCTCGACAGTAACGAATCAACTTTGAAACGTACACCCAATTTGACGAATTTGTGTGCTCCTCTATTGAAAAAAAAATAAAATAAATGCCGACGTATCCCCTTACTGCAATAAATTGTTGATGAATAAAAGTGATTACAAATATCAGATGCAATGAGAGTGAGAGGCCAGTAAGGAATATCCATTGGACATACGCCAATCAAGTTATAAAAGCCTTTATATGGAACAGGCATTTTATAAATAAGATGGTGTTATAAACCATTAATAATAATAATTAAAAATTGTTAATAATGAATCAGTTTTTAACTTATATAACGATTATATATAGGAATGTGTGCCTAGATTGAATGTAAAAGCCATGATTTTGTCCATCCATAACAGGTAAAATAATTGTGTCGATTGGTGTAAAAGTCACACTGACAATCCCACACAAAAATTTTAAACAAAACCGTCTTCAATAACAGGAGAAATTGAAACGGAATATTTATCAATCAAATCTGGATTTCACGCAATATATTTCAAGGGAAATATTATCAATCTAAATTAAACGAAACCTTGGTTTAAAAGGTTATGAATAAAATTTATGTGTGTTGTAAAAATTTGATAGTGACTACATGCTTAAACTGAGAAATATATACTCTATAGTTGGGGAAATTGGACAGTTTACAAGATCAAAATTGAAATCGTCTCTTTTTCCATAAATTCGTGTGCTGATTCTGCCACTGTCGTCAAATTCAAGATGTCTGTAGTATCCTATATGTCAAGTTCTTGTAGATACATTAATGGAATATAATCAACACATTTACTATTTTTGTTATGTGTCGAGACTTCATCAAAATATCTGTAGGAGATATTAAAAAAGGTTTTCTTTCTTAGTTCTATTGTTTTTAGCCAAATTTTGAAGAAATCATTTTTCGTAATTGTACAAAAACAGGTCGGCAAAGAGAGGAGCACAATTCTTACCGATTGGAATGCCGACTGTCTGTTGAAATATCTTTGCGTCCAAATTGGACAAATACATCTATCAATGAGAAATTCCAGCATGTTGGTAAACCTGTTCTTCCATGTAGTAGTATGTGTTATCTTTTGGTAGTTTGTTAGTTAGAATAGATGAATATACTAAGGTAATTTTATTTGAATAAAAATATATGTTGCGAGACAGCTTAATATCATATAAATTAGACAGATAAAGAAGATTGTATAGCTGTCGTGCATGAAGAACAACAAAATAAAAATATGAAATAAAACTAAAATCTAAAAAATATATGTACAAGAAAGAAAAGGCCCAAATTAACGGAGTTAACTCCTTTTGCGAGGGTGATAAAAGAAGAATAGGACATCACCGTGGACTAAAACCCTGTAATAAGAACATCAAAGACATGGCCTAAATAGAAAAAAAATAACGTTAGGTGTATACGCAGAGATTACAAAATCAATAGATAAATAAATAAATAACAAAAAGACAAACAACGGATGATTAGCTAAAATTACAAGAAATTACAAAATCAATTGATAAATAAATAAATAACAAAAAGACAAACAGCGGATGATTAGCTAAAATTACAAGAAATAACAAAATCAATTGATAAATAAATAAATAACAAAAAGACAAACAACGGATGATTAGTTAACACAAAAACAATATCTAATCTACGGCGTTCTGTTTTACATTTATTCCCCTGGGACGATGCGATGGCGATGGATGATTCGCTGTTCAAGCATACGTCTTTGATCACGACCCCCTTCCACTTTAGTTAGAACAGTGACCTGTAGATCATGCTGGCTGTGTCCAGGAAGACAAACATGATTGCCGACTGGACAGTCTAGTTTATTTTTAACAGAACGTAAATGTTCTGCAAAACAATCACCCAATCGGCGGCTAGTCTTCCCAACATATAGTTTTGAGCACAGCTTACAGATAATCACGTACACTACATTTTCTGTAATACAGGTAAAACCGTTATAAATTGTAATATATTGTCTGGGCCGCGGACTTCGCTAGTTTCCAATACAAAAGGACAGTTAACACATCTGACTCTCTTGCATCCTCTTGTTCCCCGATAGTCAGCAATAACTCGTCTTGTTATTTATTTATTTATCAATTGATTTTGCAATTTCTTGTAATTTTAGCTAATGATCCGTTGTTTGTCTTTTTGTTATTTATTTATTTATCTTTTGATTTTGTAATCTCTGCGTATACACCTAACGTTAAATTTTTTTTTCTATTCAGGCCATGTCTTTGATGTTCTTATTACAGGGTTTTAGTTGGAGACAACAGAAGTGAGACATGTCTCTGGTCCAAGGTGATGTCCTGTTCTTCTTTTTTCACCCTCGCAAAAGGAGTTAACTCAAAAAATTTGGGCTTTTTCTTCCTTGTACATTTATTTTTCAGATTTTAGTTATAATTCATATTTTTATTTTGTTGTTCTCCATGCACGACAGCTATACAAACCTTCTTATTCTGTCTAATTTATATTTTATTTGAAGCTCTGTCCGGTTTGTATGTAAAGTAAGTGAGAACCAAACCGTCAATCCAAAACGAATCCAAAACGAATAAACGAGTTAAAGAGAGAACCAATTGAAATTTAGAATGAGAAAGAGAAGTATAGAGAGCAGAAAAATCGAATGTTAGACCATTAAATTCGTAATATTGAAAAAGTACCCCATCCCATCTGCTCATGTAGAGTTCAAAGTATCCCTTCCTACCTGGTCACTTATAGTTCATAGTACCACATCCCATCTGCTCACATAGAGCAAAAAAAATTAAAAACGAAATATCCACATGATCAAAGGATTATCTTTGAAATAACAGGTGAAATCTATTGACAGACTGTGCTGTGATGAAATCATCTGCAGTCGAGCTCGATTGGAATTCCGGAGTACCGACTTCTCTGACTGACGTTTTAAACTATAGAATGTCTTGCTATCTGAACTCGGCTAACTCGCTTTGTAGAGTTAGAACCTGTAATGTTGAGTTCACACTATAGATTTAACAAACTGGAGTGTCTATTTAGATTTTATCAGATAGATGCTGCCAGAACAAGGGTTGAAAAAGAGCCATCGTTTAAATGAAGCTAAATTCCCTTGAAATTTTCTCGAAAGGTTCAATTCCAGTTGGTACGATATGTATTTTCACTCTTTATTGCCTATGCGTATTGTGTGTTTTAAATCATTAAGAAACATTACATCTGCTGGATACATATTCATAAAAGTAAATTTATGGTCGTTTTTCAGGCAAGTACATGTATTTTGTTTTGAGTGGTGCCGGGTTTTCCTGTAACGACTGAAATAATTTGTAGAACAAGGGGATTGATGTATAATTTAACCTTGCACGCTCCATGATTCCACTTCAATAAAATATAACTAGATACCTAATGAATGAAATAAATGTTTGGAGTAATCCACTAAATTTTCATTATTAATAATATCAACTTGTGTTCGACGTCAATGTCTCTTCATGATGTATTGACAATGCCTAAAATCATATGAATATTGTATTTTCTTCCAACGGCAGGAAGATTATTATACCCAATTGGAAAACTAATTGAAGTATTAAATTATACGTTTGTCTTGTTACATCATCTGTTTTATGACTAATTAAAATTTTACAATATTCAATTTGAGTGAAACATCGGAGTTAAATCTTCATTAAAAGTGGTTGATCTGACAAGAATTATGGAAGCGTCGATCATTTCGTAGAAATAAAGACAGATATTTGGTAAATGTTACCAAAGAAGCAATATAAAACCAAGCTAAATTACATGACAAAACACATGTGGATTAGGCTTACATCTGATGTCCATTGGAGAAACGAACGTATTGACCAAACACTGATTAACAGGAAATTTTCAAATGTTGCCTCTGATTAAAATTATCAAACTTAAAAAAATTAAATCTCTTCTTCCCTCTAACTATACAGCCGTTTTTTTCGCCTTCACACTACTGATTTCGTAATCATTTTCCTACTTTCATCAGCCTTTCGTAAAAATGTTTAAGATCAGAAAAGTGTTATCACATTTTTCTATTCGCTACACAACAATCTTTGATATTTTACGAAAGGGTATAGAGTAAATGAACATGGGAACATATAACAAATGTAAACTCCAACTGCAATAAATTTTAACGAGCCGAAGACATAGGAAATCCACAAAACTACGATGATGGAATTTAAAACTTAAGTTGATGTTTATATATTTAATAATCATGTTATAATTCCAATTGCTATTGCAACGTCTAATTTCATTTGTCAACGTCATGAACAACAAAGAAATTATTTCTCGATAAACGCTTCTTGCCCATTGATACGCTTTGAGGTATAAAGTAGTGCAGTATATGGTGACGTCAAATTTACAGACATCATGACATTTTTTGTATTTTGAATTCAAAGGGTTGGAATCATCAGAAATAAAGGTAACTTTGGAGAAGTTTATGGATGTGGAAACGCGGCCTTTCACTCACAAACTTTACATCAGTTTGTGAGTGGGTTGCATTTACACAAATATAAACTCTTCAAAAAATTACTTTTATTCCTATGATTATTTGTAGCTTATGGTATTGAATCATGTCAATTTAATACGTCCAAAATCTTATTAAAAGTTTCATTCATCATGATTGTTTTGCTGATTATTTACCCAAATGTTCCCTTGATCAATCCAATTGTGTTAAAGGTCGTTCTCTATGAAGTTTCGCTTCTTGTACAGTGCAAAGGTAAGTTTTTGTTTTAACAAGAAAAATCATATCACTGGTATTCATCAATACAGAGCATATTGTTACAGTCTAAACACAGTTACCTTACCCAGTGTTACTACCAGTCTATCTTATACTCTGCTGGACTTGCTACTACACTGATTTTATACTTTGTACTACTGTCATTGGCGTTTGATTTCTTTTCAAACTCATTTAGTAATGCATCATATACCACCTAATCTTTTTGTTTGTCATTTTCTCCAATCAAAGACAAATTACACTTTGCCGTATCGTTAAGTTGGTTATAGAGATTGCACAAAGGAATAAAGAACCTGTTATATTTGTTTAGAAAACAAAAATAATTTTTGATCACTTGAATACTGTTTAATATTTTATAATTGAGAGTATAAAAGTGTTCACAAAGAGTTAATAATGGACGGACGTATATTTAATTACAAAACAAAAATGTGAATAACTGCAAAATATGAAAACTACCGGTACAAATAATCAAACCTGTTGATTCCGTCTTTTAAGAACCCTGGAGAGGGGATACACTCACTACATATGGGGTAGTGGTGGGTTTCTGACAAATAGGGTGTTTCTTATTTTTTTGCTTACAATGGGTATGTTATTTCAACTTTGCTTCTAAAGGAGTTTATTAAATTCAGTCGCTAATGGGATTGAATCTCAATATGACAGGTCAGCATCGGTATTGGATTATATCAGTGATTTGTCATTTTAGTACTTATCTTACAGTAAAATCACGAATCTTGAAAGTAATTAAAGGTATTGCACAGTAGAACATTAACATAATGACTATCAAAATCGCTAGCTAAGGGTGCAACATTTTGGGATCTAGTCTACAATTGGGTTGCAAAGATCCATAAACAAAAATCTACTACTCACAAGTAATCTGAAATGTGATCGGGTTTTAAATGACCAATCGAAACATTCTTATTTGTATTCTTCTTAATTGTTAAATTTAGACACATTTCTTGTCCTACAGCTACATTTTACAAACAGTTAGAACATAATCACTCCTCCTCGGCCAATGAAAACCTTCATTTGGAGCTTTAATTCTATAAACCACATAGGCAATTGTTGACCATCTGAACGAAAACAAATTAATGCCCAGGGCTACTGTATGCATTTATAAAACTGTTAGTAAAGGCAACTTCCAATGACAAACATCAGTGTAGCTTAAATAATATTAATAATAATAGCAATTTTATTATAATAATTTAATAATAATGTAGATCAAATAAATATAAATAATATAATAAAGAAGGTTAAAGAGAATTTACCTTTATATATTTCTTTCTTTAATGATTATTGTACACTCAACTCTCAATGGTACAATCTTTAGATGTATCTTATACAAGTAATACTGTTTTGGGCAATTTGTGAATTGAAATGTGAAGACTTTCTTTCACATTAGTTCAATTGTTCATACTTGATAACATAAATGATTGAATTTAATCAATTCATTATTGATTTTGAAATGTCCTTTAAAATGTCTTGGAGGAGTGATTTATATGTTCTAAATTGGTCAAACAATGATTTGCCATGTTTTATGTACTAGAAAACCCTCGGCTACGCCTTGGGCTTTATAGTCCATAAAACATGGCAAATCATTGTTTAACCTAAATTGATCAATAAAGGAAATTGTTGACTTCTTGATTGAATTAAACGACAAACAAACAGACAATCAGGTAGTCAGTCCGTTACTATATGAATTTGAAAAGGAACTTGTCGCCGATAAGGGGAGTACAAAACAAAACAATGACCAATCAAGCAGTGTAGTAAAATGTCCAGCAGAGTATAAGATAGACTAGTAGTAACACTGGGTAAGATAACTGTGTTTAGACTGTAAACGTTTACATAGAGAGAAAACCGAAGGTAGAGGACTACATACAAGTTTTATAGTGGATGTGATCAGAATAATATTCCACTCTTTTTGCATAGGATATATATACATAATATCAAATATCGTCCAGAACTGTTATTGTGCTTTGTTTCTGAACTTGACTTTGATTTTTATGATTTCTGACAGGAGGAAGTAACTGCCAGACAGACGTTTTGCTGCTCCATTTCAACAAAAGGCTACAGTACAATTGCAAAACTTCTATTAGTTTCAGCCATGGTGAACGATTGGTTTTGCCTTGAAAAATAATTCTTAAACATTCAGGTATATATATATATATACCAAAGAAACAAGTTTTATTTTATAAGAAAACAAAGTATTATTCCTCCCTTACAATGAATTGGCAACAAAGAGATACTTCTCTGTGGCTTTGATTCCGTAAAGATGTTTTCTGTGTAACAATATAACATCCAAGGGATCAAAGGTTAAATGTAAAGATCGTTAATGACATTGTATCTTTTTTGTAGGTCAAATATAAAAATAATTATGAACCTTAGACCCTTTTCCTATGTCAGTTTTCTTATTACAGTTTCGAATAAAAATGGGAATAAAAAGGTTCTCAATCAAATGCAATGTACCGTACCTTTATGAAATCCTTGATAAATTTAATATTATTGCTACATTATTTTGATACATTTCCATTTTTAAGCAAAATACGTAATAATGTATTGTGCCAAGTGCAATACTTTTTAGTCTATAATATAATACCCGTAGCCATATATTTACCAAAAATTGTATTTCAAAAATCTATAATGGTTTTCGCCAAAATCAAAAAATCCAAGTACGATACTGCAGGGATTAAGATGTAAATAAACTGTCACGTGTATGGTGGTGAATATGTCGGTATACACGAACTGCAAATCGGGGAGATATCTAAGTCGAAACAGTACACATATAGGTACCAGTCTTATATAGGTACCAGTCTTGTAAATAGATACAAGATCATCATGCTTTAAAAATTTGCAGTATTTTCAAAAGTTCAGCATGAGGTAGGAGATGGAATCCCCAATTTACAATGTGTGGTAAATCTGCGGGAAAGTTCAAAACTGAAAGTGAAAGTTGCACCCCTCTACTTCATAGCTCAATAGCTTTCCAATCTTCGTGGCAAGGTATACTTTTTTTCTATTAATTTGAATCTTAAAAGCAACATAATGCATGGTTTCTAAATGGAATTTGATTTCAAGCCATAGTTTATATTTTAGAATTTTTCAAAAATGTGCAATTTAACAAAGAATAGCACTACAAAACATTTACAAGACTGAGACCTGGTTAGTGAAATTTCACTTTTTTGAAAAAAAGATTTTTTTTGCCTAGTTGATTGCATTTATTGGAGGAGTTTGGGGTACAGTTATGAAAACCACCAATTATTTTTTTTTACTAAAGCTGGCAAATTCTGATTTTAGCTGTTTTTCAAATTCTCGGCAATTTCTTCATTTTTCGCCAAATTCTGCCCTTGAGCCACCTCATTTTCACTTGAAGTGTACATTTGAGAGATAGAATAGTA
>MJUU01043934.1:31875-55184 GCA_002080025.1 Modiolus philippinarum | reverse complement strand
GGGGGGGCTGGTATTTTTTAAAAAAAATTTTTCTGGCCCTGACTTTTGCCCAAAAAAAATCTCTGGCCAGCATCTGGGTTGAAAAAAATAATCTGGCCCTAATCCTGTCCATTAGAAAAAAAAGCCCGGCTCAACAAAATTTTCTAGCATTGTGTTTATGGAAAAAAAAATAATCTAGCAACATTACTTTAAGAATTTGTTTCAATTAGGACAATCATTTTCAACAATTTGATTTCAAATATATTTTATCATAATTTTTGTAAAGTTCTTTTTTTTGGAATCTTTTTCTTAATAACCTGCACATGTCCCTGAATTCCTTTTAGTAAAAAATAGAGACTAGAAGATTCTGAAAATCTTTGAAAACTGGCGATTTATCATTTTATTGTAATCTTCCAGTAAATTCTTTTGTAAAATACTGCTTTTGCAGGATAGTATCACACATCGAAAGGAAGTTAAGAGAAGAGCAAGCAGGATTCAGGGAAGGTAGGGGGACGTTTCTGCAAAATCTTTACCCATAGAAACATCATTGAACAGTGTATATGATAGAGCATCAAACTTAATCGATTTCAAAAGGACATTTTACAGCGTCAACAGGGAAGGAAGCAATATGCATTATGGAACATACTACATCAATATATGAAACCAACAAAATATACTACTATCTTCCTTTGAAAATATGAATGAACATCTGAATGGTTCCGAGTTGAATCCGGAGTTAGACAGGGATGAATTATTTTCTTATCCTGTAATAATTAAACATTTGGCTGGGTAATAAGGGGGATACATTATGCATTTTAAACATTTTTTTGAAATTATGGATTACCTTTGTTTAAGTTCTAGTGCTGCTGATGAGGAATTAATTTCCGAAATGGCCATACAGCTCATTAAAATTATTGCAGTTGGAGTTAACATATGTGTTATGATCTCATGTTCATTTACTCCATATCCTTTCGTGAAATACAATTGGAATTACTTTCGTATTTTGATTTCACTTTAATCCAACATCAATAGGAAACGGAAAATGATATTGTTTGAACAAAGCGGCTCAACAGATATGATATGCTTAAGAGGTACAAAAACAAAAGCCATGAAAATCAACTCCACTAAACAATGCAAATTAATATAGGAAACACCACTGTAGACAAATTTACATACAACCAGACAACGTTGCATACAAAGACACTAAAAATTAGACTAGGGAAGCATTTTTCGTTCTGCTTCCAATCTGAAAGTCAAAATTGCATTCCTTAAAGACCAAAATTCATTTTTTACAGCAATTAGAATCTGTACAACTAAATGGAACTGAGACCTTGAGGATAATACTGACCGACACAAAGAAAGAGTTTTTATTAAAAGATACGTCAAAGACAATTTCCAAGATGTTTTGACCTAATAAAAGTTTCCAACTATGACCTACCAATATAAAACAAACTGCAATAAAAAGGTGCATATATATAAAAGGAAAACGTCCAAGATGGCTCGGTTATGTCTTCAGTGACGCGCAATGGACTCCACACAGAAGGAGTGAGTAAGTAAAGTATGTATAACAAACAATGCAATGTGAAATATGTCAAATAAGAAAATATCGAAGTTACTGTACACTTAGTTTATATAGCTGACCATTTCGACAATAAGTGTAACTCAAATCGAAACAAACCAATAAGATCTAAATGAATATACAAACTAGCTTACCAAGGACCTATGTTTTCAAAATCTTAAATTTATTTATTACAAGTTTCCAAGTTAAATCTTTATTTTTTGGACCAGCTCAAAGAATACTAAGAAATTGTATGAACAGGGAATGTTGATTCAGACGATTTTTATCATTTAAGGTAGATCGACACTAATAAACGACGCATTCGATTGGCGCATATTCGAAAAACGAGTCGAGTGCGGAATTGACTTGATTTCAAAACCGGAGCATTCCTGTATTGGCCTTTTCTATGTGACGTTATTATAGATTGACATACACTTTGCCGCGAATTAGCTCCCTTTTCCCGTTAATATTGTTTATTTGGTAAACTATATAAAATACATTTGTGTATCGCTCTTAATGAAATCGTGACATATAGACTTTTAAGCTCAACCAATAGCTGAAGTATATATCTCTCAAATATCAAAAAATAAAAAAAATCTATTAGCTATTTATTGCATATGAAAGCTAAAAAATAAGCATGTTCTCACAGTTCCCTATGTGTTCTTTGTACATATTCATGAAAAATACTGAATTTTGACCGATTTTCAAAGTCTGATAACAAAAAAAGATGATTGGTAACATACAATTTTAATTTTATTTTTTGAACAAATGGGCTAAGAGCTACAAAATATTTTAAAATAAAAAAAAAATTCTGTCTGATATTTTTATTAGGAAGAAGATGGTCCAGATATAATGTACCACAATGGAATGGGAGGTTTCGTGCTCTATAAAACTGGTCTTATTTGTCAGTGCTTTTGTTTGCTGTGAAATGAATTTTAAATTTGTGTCTTTGTTGATGATGTTTTGGATTTCAATTGGTTTTGTCTTAGGGTTAAAGAATGATATTTACCAATCGACCATTCATTCAAAAATTCATTTTTACTTGGTACTGGGATGACGATTTCACTGTCCTACGACCTGTCAATAGTAATTGCTATAAAGTTGCTAACAGACACTTACGCAATGCAAAGGGGAGGTTTGACGTGCCAAAAAAACCCCCCAAAAAACCGGCTTAATCCTCCGTTTCTTTTGATATGACTGTACTTGGTCGGGACTGTTGCGGTTGACAATACTCCAATGGTTTCCGCCTGCTTTGTCTTTCTGCCTCTTGGACTTTGGCTTTTGACAAACAATTCTTTTAAGTTAAGTAAGTGAGAACCGAACTGCCAGTCTAAAACGAACAATCAAATTCGGCAGAAAAAAAAATAAAGGAAAAGAGAAAGTTCTGTTGTCATCAGGGAAACAGATGTCCCTTAGCAGTCCACAAGAGCGTGATGTTGACCACGAAACTTTTGTAGTGATGACTTGAAGTTATGGGTAACATACCCTTGGTTAAGTAGCCTATTTGTAAGCAACGGTTGTGACTCTATCGACCACATGCAGGTCCTTGAGTAGCGAATGGGAGATGTAAACGCCATATGCCGGTGCTTTTGGATTGTTGCAACAAAGAAAAAAGGAAGTTGACTATTTGAAAAGTGAAGTCATCGCGTTTGTCATACAGCCTAGTTTGTAGGTTACCTCTGTTGTCAGTCGAGGAACGAGGCCGATGCAGAAGTATCTGTAGTATCTATAAAATGGTCTTTTCGATCGGTATGATGAAGAAAATCACAAAAGCGAGGGTTGTTTGGCGATAAAATATCATCTCTATAACGGAAGCTGAAATTTAAGGACTGGGCCAGTTTTTTTTATCTTTTTTTTATTTTGAAGAAGCCTTTCTATAAATTCAGCATCATATGAGTGAAGAAAACGTATCGTCTAAAAGAGATGCACAGTTTGTGTCCATTAGAATTCCGATAGTCTGTTGAAAAACAAGTTCTCCAAACTGGACAAATATATTGTCGATCAGAAACTCTAACATCTTAATCACTTCTTCCACTGTATATTTTTTGTGTGATTCTGAGTCGTATTTCACAAAGTATGCTTATTCTCTGCCTATGACAATGTATTTATATCTTCGTTCGCAATTCTTACGGGAGAAACATCTATGAATAATATCTTTCAGCCGAGATTTTAGTTGTTCATGATGAATGGTAGTATAAAGTGTGGAGAAGTCAAAAGTCAATGCGATAATGATCTTGATTTTAGGATGTCAAGCAGATCTTTAGAGTTTTTTAATATCCACATTTCATTTACACCAGTGTCTTCATCTTTTATTGAAATCCCAAAGGAGGGCAAAACAGATTTATGGTTTTGTAATATCTCCTCCATAAACAGAGTAGTCGCTATGTAGGCTGGATTGTCCTGGGCATTACCAATGAATAGTTCTTTCTCTAAACAATCTATGTTATGATTATGCAAATGAAAATGATGTTATGAGGGGCGTTAACTGCCTGTACAACGACATATTTGTCATGAATGGAGGACAAGTATCTGGCAACATCGGTATTTTTGAAAATGGATGATGTTTTAGTTCTCATCCACCCTCGTAGATGACTGATTCGTGAACCTCACAACCTTTCACTCCGAAAGAGAATCCAGGTCTTCACGCTTAATCCATTTTCTTGCATGTCCATCTACAGTATCCATGAGGAATTTCAACTTTTCCCTCAAATTGATGGATCGTGGTTCACGGAAATTTGGTCGTTTTGCAAGCATTTGCGGAGAGATGAGTTTTCGATGATATTCAAGTTTCCCGTTTTGACGTGACCACAGTTTAAACATGAAAAATCGGCTAGCTTAGACTTCGAGGTCGTCGGTGGTAGGCCTTTTTAATACACGTTTAATTATGGTTGAAAACTTTAGATGCTATCGGTGATGTACAGGTATATGAGATGATTGAAACTGACATGTCCTTGAAATTCAAAGGATTTTGTTATTCCCGATTAATTACCATGTAGACCCTCGATATCGCTTTTTGATATTTTAGTTATCTAATAAATTTACATAAAGTTCATTAATACCCATGCTTATTAAGGTATTCTTTATATCAGTTTGATATAAAACATGCTTCAAGAAGTTCAAAGAATTTATAAAAGATAATTAATTTGTAAATAACATGCAATTTATACAACATACATAAAATATAAAATTGTATATCTTTGAAACGTAATTTATTTACCATGTGCAAATCGTCATTGGTTTTTATTCCCCGAATTACATAGATTGAAGTAGGAAGTAAAAAAGAAAGAATATTTTAGAAGATTCATTCACAAATCAATTATTGCTGGCTGTGCTCATCAATCATTTAAGACCTACTGCAGAATTATGATCACATATATTTCTGTAAAACAATATCACAACGAATCACTGTAGAAATTTCAAAGATTTAATAAATATTCATTTCATTTACGTGTTATAAGTCGATACACATTTTGTCAAGGAATGCTGAAGGTGCCGGCGTTTGGAACCCTTGTAATTTTTTTTCTTTTTTTTTAAATCTTGTGTTCGTAAATATTGAAAAAAACCTCGAAATTCTAATTCTGCAATCCAAGAAACACCCTAATTCTATAAATGGACCATACAACAAACATACATAGTATATATTCCGTAGTATACTGTTGAGTAATAATCAATCGTCTTATAAACAGACAATTCTTAGTGTTGATATTAAGGAAAACAAGGACATTGTATGGCTATGACGTTTCCTTTAATTTCACTGGAACAAAATTGTCTTGACGTTTCCATATTTTTCTAGGAAACAAGAGGAAAGCTGTCAATGTGACAGCAAACCGGGTTTTCTTTTACATGGACAGTAAATCTTACACATGGGTTGACCCTGAATATTTGAAATGTACTTATAATTTTCATTAATTTTCAATGTTAAACCTTCCACCAAAGTAGCCTGTTTCTGAAAATTTAGAAACTTGGATTTTAATCAAAATGGAAAATAAAAGTACTGTGCACACCTCTGATACAGGTACAAATTATCTGCATTATAAAAACTTTCTGTCTAGTAAACTGTAGGAGATTTGTTCTGGACAAATGGGACAACCTATTGGTAAATATTTGACCTAAAAATGACCAAGTTCAACAACTGGTGATTTTGGCATTATTCATCAAAAATCAAAATCTAAGTAACATTAAAGAAGCAAAGATAACAGGAAACACTTACATTGGCCGAACATTACAATCACATGCAACAATTCACCAGGGAACTACACACGAAAAACAATACAATGACAAATGACAAACATAAACAACGATAGGAACTCGGGATAGCCGGACTTGGTACCGGCACTAGCGACAGCTAGCGGTAGGGTTAAACCGGTTTATGGGTACCCAAACCTCCACTTTCTCTATCCCGTTTCCCTGTAGTATAATAAACATACAAGTAAAACCCAATACAGGTAGACCATTAACTCCAAGACCACAATCTTGAAAAGGAAAGAACAAGACAAAACGTAATTTAGAAAGATGGGTCAGGGAGTGCTTGCCGCTAAACTGCCGGCTAGCTCAAGGAGAATAGTCTGCTGGTAAAACACTGTCGCACTACGGAATATTAATAAAATTCAAAACTTCCCGAAGGGTTTAGCAAAGAATCGTCATGGATTTCAGTAGACATCGGCAGTATCAGTGAGAGGCCAGCATAATTGTAAAATCTTCAGGTCATTGGATCCCAAAGCCAGTTTAACTGAATCATGAAGAATATCCGGTCAATCCTCTATTACGTAAAGATTGTAAGTTACGTCCTAGTTTTTCTGGATTTTTTATCTTTTTTTGACATTTTTGAACAACATTTCCGTAAAAACGAGGGTGAGAAATACCCTTAGTAATAAGCTGTTTGCAAGTCGCATTATATTTAGATATCAAATGTTCATATCTTCTATAAAACTTCTTAAATGTGTTTATTAATTTATGAAATCTGTAATGCACACCTTAGATATAAAAAACTTTCTGTCTTACTGTAAAAGATTTGCTCTGGACAAATGGCAGACATTTGACGTAAATTTAGTGTAAAAATGACTAAGTTCAACAACTGATATTTTAAGCATAAATTATCAAAAATTAAAATCAAAATTCCATGCACACATTTGATATATGTACAACTGATCTGCTAAATAAAAACTTCCTGTCTCAAATACTGTAGGAGATTTGCTTCGGACAAAGGGGGTACCCTATTGTCAAAAATTTGACGTAAAAATGACTAAGTTCAACAACTTATAATTTCGACATAAATTATTAAAAATCAAAATCAAACTACCATGTACAACTGATCTGCAAAATAAAAATTTCCTGTCTCAAATACTGTAGGAAATTTGCTCCGGACAAAGGGGGTACCCTATTTTCAAAAATTTGACGTAAAAATGACTACGTTCAACAACTAATACTTTTGAATTAAATTATCAAACATCAAAATCAAAGTACCATGCACACCTTTGATATATGTACAATTGATCTGCAAAATAAAAACTTCCTGTCTAAAATACTGTAGGAGATTTGCTCCGGACAAATGATGTACCAATTTGGCTGATTTGTCCGATGGAAAACCCGGTAAAAAACTGGCTATAACGTTTCTTTAATTCATTTGTGAAGTTGTCCCAATCTTAAATGATTTTCGTAAGTATTAAATTTCCAATTCTTTGTTTTCAGAAGCATGAAAAATATAACAGCATTTGCAAAGTGCATAAATTCAAAAATTGTCCTTCCAAACTTATTAATCCGTTGAACAAACTTTTTCATTAAGGATATAAACACAGCATTGTTGTTCAATCTTTATGCCTGGTTTTTGTTGGCAAGATATCGGTTCGAATTTTGCCTCAGGTAGTTTCTCTGGCGAGGCAAAGTCGAGATATCTTGAAAAGTGAAATTGTTGAGATAACCTATGTTAGACGACCGATAGGGACCGGACCGTGCATTTACCCACCTGAGCAGTCACGGTGAAGAATGTTCCAGTAATTCAGCAATACCGACCAAAACTTTGCCTCGGGTGATTTTTTCTGGCGAGACAAAATTGGGATGTTAGGTGATTTTTTCCCATTTTCGGAAACCATCTATGAGTGAACCGTGCACTTACCAACTTGAGGACTTGAACTATGGAGAGTCCGTGGACATGTCACTGATATCGTGTGATAGCGGTTCGAACTTTGCCTCAGGTAGTTTTCTCTGACGAGGCAAAGTCGAGATATCTTGAAAAGTGAAATTGTTGAGATAACCTTTAGGGACCGGACCGTGCATTTACCCATCTGTGAGTGAACCGTGCATTTAGATGCACGGTCCGGTCCCTATGGGTTGTCTAGCATAGGTTATCTCAACAATTTCACTTTTCAAGATATCTCGACTATGCTTCGTCAGAGAAAATAACATGAGGCAAAGTTCGAACCGATATTACAGGTCCGGTCCCTATCGGTCGTCTAACAAAAAAAAAGAAAAGAAAAAAATCACCCGAGGCAAAGTTTTGGTCGGTATTGCAGATTCTGAAGCAGAATTACATTTTACACCATGACTGCCCGCTTGGGTAAATACATGTACACGGTTCGGTCCCTATCGGTCGTCTACCATAGGTTATCTCAACAATTTCACTTTTCAAGATATCTCGACTTTGCCTGAGATTTTGCTGAGAAAACTGTCTGAGGCAAGGTTCGAACCGATATAACAGAATATAAATGACATGTCTTGTACTTTCCATACCCTAGTTCTAAAGTTGAAAAGTCAAGAGAGGAAATTCATACACTTTCTACCCGGCCTTAATTTAAGATTTGCTTAAATATATATAAACAAATTGCAACAATTGATTTGAAGCCTATTCATCCCCTGACCTTTACAAAAACTTCATAATATTCATATAAATGAAACAGAAAACACATTTAGATCATATGCACCAAAAGAACTAGGAACTATAATATGCATAAGAAAGTATGTAAAGTAGCTTTACCTGGCTTTAAAGTGTTCAGTGCACGGCACTGTCGTCTATAAAATGCCTTCATAATTATTCAAGCATAAAAAAACAATGACAAAAAAGAAAGAAAGATAATAAAAAAGAGAAAAAAATTGCCGCTTTTTTCATAATTAAGGCGCGTATATTAAGTACCTACTCACTTATAATCCAAGAATTATGTTTAGGGGACGACCATTTGATTTTTTTTTGGGGGGGGCGATTTGTTTAGAAATTAATTTATTTACATGACAATCTCGACCAGACTATTTAATTTCACCAAAGTTCATATCAAATTATTTATTTGTATTTGCAATGAAGAATTTTATTCTTCAAATAAAAATTAGATTATCTATTTGCATGACAAATAAGGATTAGAATATTTGTTTTCACTGGCACCAAGATTAATTTTTTTTTATTTATAAAATCGCCCAAGCCCATTCCCCCCACCCCCGAAAATCAAACGATCGTCTCCTTATATCTTAAATGTTTGGGTGTTTTCAAAAGATCTAAATTTGACGTACATGATCGTTGTAATATTATCCACGGGATTATGTGCATTTCTCCTTAATAAATTGTCTATATTGATTTCACTAACCAAAATATGACACAATTCCACCATAATATAACCTTTATCAACAGTATTGGTCATTAGTTATGTGGAAGTTCGCCAATAATTATTTGTAAGCACTTAATGAACGTTTGGATCATATTGAAAATTTCGGTTTTCATACTTACCCGATAAGTGGCTGCTAGCAGTTTGGCTGATGGCTTCAAAATGGTTGATAGCCTTATGCGTGTATTTGGTTTTTAGACATATCCACAAAAATGGCTGCTTGTTTTTGGCTGCTAGCTTCAGCCTGGTACCGGATTTGACAAGTTCAACACGGCGGGTGTCTTATACGAAACAGGAAGTGCATATCAGCCATGATTTCCAGTTAGATCTGTGTTGTTCATTATGTGTGTTTCCTGTTTCTGTGCCATAATTATACAATGTCTTTGTATCTTTGAGTGTTCGATGTTGCCATTGTCTTTAGAACAACAGTAGTAGAATACCAAAGGAACAAAGGATTGTTCATTACAAACATCGAAGTCCAAAGACAAAGCCAAACCAAGAACACAGAAAAACGACTTTAGACAGCTACAAAACACAGAAATAAAAACACAACATACAAAACCAAGGCACTCACAGTGTGAACTCAGGTGAAACTGAGAGTTAATTCAAGTGCTCCGGAAGTATACGTTTGTCCTGTTCTGTTAATAACACTCGTTTTTCTTTTTTAGACTGACGGTTCCGTTCTCACTTAACGAACATTAACTGGTTGTGATGCTAACAGTGCATTTATTCGTAGTGGGAAGATAATGCCCATTAAACTCTAGAAAAGGCACGCGCAATATTTATTCTTGAAAGTCTGAGTCATGATACATGTACTATATTGGAGAGATGTGTATGAAACTCCAAAGTAAAGATAACTAAATGCGAACTTTGACTCGATGGGTGCATTGTCGTTGTTTATATGTTGTAATTACTTTTATGAGTATTCTTTTCGGGTTGTAACAACACCTTGCCGGTTAATTTCATGTTTGTTTGCAACACCGTATCCATGAACAAAAGAGAAGATACATCGATGAAGCGTTACTCGACATTTATCAATGAATTCCGCCCAAACCGGTGCTAGGGTCGTCTTGGACTTGCTATGAGGTATAAGCATAGCTTATTGTTGAAGGCCTCATGGTGACTTCTAGATGAAGAACAACAATGAAAGCGTTGTTCCATTGCTTGGTTAAATATAGACTTTGTCTCATTTGCATTTACTCCATATACTTTGTTAACTGCTGTAAATTTATTATCTGCATTAGGCCATTTATGTCTCTTCAGTTCAGATAAAATTAAACATTTTTTGAACTCAAAGATGTTAAAAAACTGATAGAGACAACACCAATATGATCGAATAAGAAAGCCAAAATCAGATAAGAACAGAGCTTTGCATGAGGGAGGTACTTCTTTTTGTCCACAGAAAGGAATAAAGGAATACGTTCGGCATGGCTGGTTAGGAATTAATTTCCGAAATGGCCATACAGCTCATGAAAATTATTGCAGTTGGAGTTAACATATGTGTTATGGTCTGATGTTCATTTACTCCATATCCTTTCGTAAAAAAATATGAATGTGGCCACTACTAACTTGAACAAAAATTGTATAACATTCGACCACAAATAGTGATATTTTTAGTATTTTTGGAAATTAGCCCACGTTTATGACGTTTAGAACGATTAGAACATTTGCACCTAAATGCAAAATATGCCTGAATTTTTATAATAACAATTGCACTATTCATATGATAATTTAGAATATATAGTATTTATATTTGAAAATTCCCAATTTTTTAGGGCCAAAAACGGGTCATACTGAACCTTCTCCTTTGTTTGATGGCTTTTACATCATATGTTCTTGCCTTAATCATTTCTACAGCTAATCCTTAAATGTAGCTTTTATTTTTGACCCTACTTTAGAGCTCCCTATTGCAAAGATTACAATGATTAATTTGGGAGTCAATAACTCTTCAGGCAAACCTTATTTTTCGCTAGAAAATTGAATAAAACTTAATTGAAACAAAACAGATAAGAAGTAATTGTTCTTTATTTGAGAAGAAAATCAATTACAATTGGTGGGAGACCGAAGTTCTCCGAAATTTCCATGATGTTCAACACAAACAAAGTTTCTGAATGAAAGAATGCAACAAATTACATGGGATTTGACCAATCTTTATTCTTTGAATTACTGTTTACATTAAAATTATATGACGTCCTGGGGATCTGTGTTTTTTGTGCATTATGTAATTGGTTAATTTGAGCATATTCATTACAAAATTGAAAAAAAAGAAGAAATTTAAGTCTAATAAAATACATGATAGGTAATTAGTTTTGTCTTTGAGTAAAAAATCGATTAGAAATTGGCGGGCCACTGAACTTCTCAAATATGTATGTGCTTAACACAAACATCTTAATGACAGAATGTGACAAATTAAATACTGTTTCAAAATTGTTTTCTTCTGCATACAGGCATACAGTTAAATTATGTTAAGTCCTGGGGAAATTTTTATTATTTGATATTTAAGATGAAAAAGATTGAAAATGGGGTAAATGTCAAGGAGACAACATCCCATATCCAGGTTAAAAAGACCCAAAACAAAGAGTAGTATATTACCACAGTTCACATCATTTGGCGAGGTGGTACCGGAAGTTACATGGACCGGTATTGACGTCACAGGAAAACACGTGATTGGAAGCGGAAGTCACGTGACCAGAACCTGAAGTGATTGGGTTCCGCATGCGCAACCAAAAGTGGTCCTATTTGAAGCCCTAATCGGCCATGTTGACCGGAAATGACGTGTTGGAACAACACGTGACCCCGAAGGGATGTTGTATAACATTAGAACAGCGCGCATGCGCGACCGGAAAGGGATGTGTCCCTAGGTGTAAACCGGAATTGGTCTTATTGGAAGCCCTATTCGGCCATGTTAACACGAAATCGGGTATTTTTCCTAGTCGGAACGACTCTCGCATGGTATTTCGGATGTTTTCGGAAGTTTCCATTGTATGGTGTTTTTGAAGGTGTCTTCTTTCACCTCCGCGTTCGTGAAGGGAGGTAATGTTCTCGCGTTTTTGTTGATCTAGGGTATCTTCTATCACGTTAGCGTTCATTTTTCGAAAAGGGCATAACTCTTGCTAGAATTTTTCCTGCAGTTTTTTTTTAGAAGTTAGTTGAGTTCACCCGAAACTTAGGCGAGTTAGTTCTTGTCTGACATGAAAATTTTACCTTGCGTGAAATAGAAATTTACTGTTTCTATTCTAACTACATTAAAATACTGAGGCTTCATTCCGTGTATGGCACTCCGTTTTTAAATATGAGTACTTCTTTTTAGATTACTTTTGGATTGTGGCTTTCCATTTATTTGATTTCAATGCTGCCGATGTGAGGTTGTTCCTTGAAACACGTGTACAGCATAACGAAATAACTGTTTTTATGCATTTTTTATTGCATTTTTTCTTTTCTAAGCTGGCAGCAGCAAAAGCCCAATCGACCTAGCGCAGCAGCAGCAGTAATAGAGTGAAATGAGCACGCGAACACTTTAAAACGATACTCGTGAGCAACTCGTAAGTCGTGTGAATAACTTGTGAGTCATGTGAGCAGCCGTGGGTGGTTTCACTATACAAGAAAACCCATAACCGAAGAAGCTCATCAACACAATTGTCGCCCTTACGTCCATTAGAAATGACAAATTACCACTATAATCACTATCACCACCAACATCACCACCACCACAATAGCCTATCATCCCACCACCTCCACCGAATACTAAAATGAGCACGAGAGCACAGCTAAAAGTATACTCGCTAGCGTATTTCAGATTAAACTATACATAGGAAGGATTAAAAATATAATAAGACATTTAATAAGGAATATCATTTAGATAAAAGTATTGTAACGTTAAAAAGGCTGTGTTTTGGGACAAAATGGATTGAATGTGTACAGAATACTGAACAATCAAATTGCAGTTCAGCGATTGTAAGAAGAGGACTTTAATTCTAGAGAGCCTTAGAAATATGCTATAGATAAGAGATAGTTTGCTACAGTATTTGATTGTGGCCCACTATCGATCGAAGACAACTTATCTACGTAAAGGATAGACCAAAGACAGTTGGGATGGGGAGGAAGGGGTGATGCAGCTTATAACTGTAAAGTTATAGCCAGTCACAAGTCTGGTGAAACGCAGAGTGACCTTTCATGGATGGATGGAGTCGCACAAAATTCACATTTTGCATTTTTGTCTTTTCTAAGCTAGAAGCAGCAGTAGCAGCAGCAGTAGCAGCAGCAGTAACCGCAGCAGCAGCAAAAAAAGCCCAATCGACCTTGCGCAGCAGCAGCAATATAGTGAAATGAGCACGCGAGCACAGCCAAAAACGAACTCGTGAGGCGTATTAAATACTGGTGAACATAAACATAAACTAACATAAACATCGATAAATAACAAGATATCTCGCAAAAGTTTCGGGTGAAATCAACAAACTTTTAAAAAGATGCAGGCAGAAAACTAGCAATAGTTATGTCCCCTTTCAAAAAATGAACGCAGACGTGATAGAAGACACCTAGATCAACAAAAATCGCGAGAACATTACCTCCCTTTACGACCGCGGAGGTGATAGAAGACACCTTCAGAAAACCCTACAATGAAAACTTCCGAAAACATCCGAAATACAATGCGAGAGTCGTTCCGACTATGGAAAATATCCAATTTCCGGTAAAAATGCCGAATAGGGCTTCCAATAAGACCACTTTTGGTTTACACCTGGGGACACACTCACTTCCGGTCGTGCATGCGCGCTGTTCTAATGCTATACAACACCTCTGTGGGGTCACGTGTTGTTCAAACACGTCATTTCCGGTCAACATGGCCGATTAGGGCTTCAAATAGGGCCACTCCCGGTTGCGCATGCGCAACCCAATCACTTCATGTTCTGGTCACGTGACTTCCGCTTCCGATCACCTGACTTCCGGAGCACCTCTCACAACCTCGTCAAATGATAAGTGAACTCTCCTCATATACTGTACTACTACAAAACCTCTATGGGTCACCGTACGGTCTTAAACACAGTGCGGAACCTCACGCCAGGTAGCAAGCCCTAAATTGCCCCCAAAAAGGTAAATGCTCAGTTATCAATTTATTGTATAAATTGGGTTAAACAAGAAAGTGAAGACAAACATATGTTGGAAGGCTTCACGATAAAGAAAATATTAGCATTTCTTTCATAGCTTTGTTTTCCATTTAGATGCTTTTGGTTACTGTATAGGGCTTTATATTCGCGGTACGAAATTTTCACGGTTTTCTGTGTTAAATTCGCGTGGTTTTATATTCGCGGATTTATTAATAAAAGTCATTAGGTTCATTTATATTCAGATTTAAACTGAAATATTCGCGGGTATAAATTTTCGCGCTTATCTTGTAAAACGCGAATAGCGCGAAAATTAATACCCTGCAAAATATAACAACCATACAGTATTTGTTCTTTATCAGCTTTAACATGTCTTTCGGTTAATGGACTTCCAAATGTTTTGGTTTGATCTGCACTGATGAGACATAAGTTGTCGAAATGCGCATATGCAGAAAATAAATTAGCAGTAACTTCGGTATTTTGTTATTTGATATACCATTAACAATGAAGGGATATGGAGTAAATGGAAATGAGACAAAGTCCCTACAAATACATGGTAATAATAAGCAATGGACCAACGCTTTCATTGTTGTTCTTCATCTTGAGGCCTTCAACAATGAGTTTTACTCGTACCTAATAGCAAGTTCAAGACGGCCCCTAGCACCCGTTTGAGCGGAATTCATTGCTCATTGTCGAGCAACGCTACATCCATGCTTTTTTACCTAATGATCCATGGATGCGGGATCTTCAACAACATGAACTTAACTGGCAATCGCTGTCATCCATTGCCCGACAAAAAGACGGTAGAAGACGATTTAAACAATCCACAGGGCACTCATCGAGCCAATTGTAAGAAAACTTTGCATAATTAAATCATGAGATGTGGTCACAATAAACAGGTGATCAGAATAACAATTTTTAAAAATACAAAAAATATAAAAATGTGAAAGTGTGATAGCGTATCCATATGAGAGATTCTCTCAAGAACAAGTACACCATTACTGAAATTATATACTTACAAATTTTGGCATTCTAATTTTTTGTAATTGGTAAATGAAAGGATATGGAGTAAATGCACATGAGACAAAGTCTCTACAAAATCATTGGAAAAAGCAAAGGAGCAACGCTTTTATTTTTGTTCTTATTTTTTGTAATGTCTAATCGTTATTGAATACCATTTTAGACATTTTAAGTATGTTGAGAGTGTCATTATTGATTTAATTTAGATATTCATTTTCATAAAATTAAATAAAAAAAGATCGAACTTTATCATTGACGTTGATTGCCGACTTTTGACATAATTTGTGTCAGACTTAATTGATCGATTACTTTGTAGCTCAGCTTTCCAAGACTGTTAGGCGTTAAATAATCTGAAGGCAAACTTTATTCATTGCTAGGAAATTGAAAGAAAAAATTAAGTGAAACAAAATGCATTAATAGGTCATTGGCCTTCACTTGAGGAGCAAATTGAATAAAAATTGGCGGGACACTGAAGTTCTCTGAAATTTCAATAATGTTTAACATGACCAAAGTTTCTGGAGGAAAGAATGCAACAAATTACATAGGATTTCAACATTTTTATTATTTTTAAAAATGAGTTTAGAAAAATTATGTGTTATCCTGGGAACCTCAAAGAAAATGCTGATAATGCATTCTTAAACGGATAAAACCACAGGCGTTTGAAAATCTGATGACATTTCGTGTTTAGTTCCACATTTTGTGGCTGGTTAATTGAAGCACTTATAAGGAAAACCTTGTCATTCGTTACAAAAATTGAAATAAGGAGTGATTTAAATGAAACAACATACATTAATAGGTGTAGTGTTCATGGAATATTGATTAAACATTGACGGGCCGCTAAACTTCTCAGAGATTTCCACGTGTTAAACACAAATAATGTTTGTTCATGAAAAAATGAAACCAATTAAATAAGATTTCTCAAAACAAATATCTACAATAATTTTGTAAAGTCTACGGAACAGGGGACATTTTTGATGATTTGAAATGCATTAAATCATACAGGCATTTGAAAATTCGACATAAAATGGGCATTCCCGTTTTCCCTTCTTTTTTCTATTATAATGTCCCAGTTCTGTAATTTTAAAGAAATCGTGCAGATTCTTAAAATTTTATTTTTCCAGAGGTTAAAAAATCTTCATGTTATAGTTAAATGTTGAAAAAAAGGTTTAAAAAATATTGAGAAAAAATGAAACCTGCAGTATTACACTGTTTCCATCAAAGTCATTCAAAAACTAAAATTTACCTCTAAGTTAACTATAAATATTTTATTCAATGACATATTTATAGTTAATATTAAGTGTTCTTATGTAATGTATACATAAATCGTATCTTATCTTCAGCATCAAGATGTGAATCTGGTAAAATGTATTTGTTAAAAGTATATGCCATTAACTGTCATAATATTTTCAGAAGAGAATTGAATTATAGCATAAAATATTAAACACAACATTACTAAAATATTCGGTTGTAATTTGCAGTCCTTGTTATGTTTTTTTATTTACAGAACCTGGGTTTTCTATGTGTACAGCAAAGAACAAGTATGAATACATTATGGTAGATACAAATATACAATCACATATTGGAAGTGTTCAAAATGTTTTTTATTTCATGATAAAAATATACCGAAATTACATTAAATTTGCGTTTTGCACATTGCCGTTTGGATAGCGTATGTCTGTTCATTGCAAAACTAAATATTCATTCGTGATTTATAAATGAAAGAAAAATCAAAAGTCTCATAGAGAAAAAAAATCTACTAAAGGGCTTAAAAGAGACCCTAAAGTCAAGTGAGGACACAGCTTGGCAAAGATTCTTAGATTTATGCATTTATGTATTTTCCGTCCATTTAGCAGTGTCCTGTCCGCCAACAACTCCACACAACCACGGATACCGGTATTTAAAAAATGTGGTGGTGAATGCATTTGCAACTACTTATATATTGCAAGTCTCCAAAATACCAGAATGTCATATAAACGAAAAGATAATAAAAATCACAAAGTTCATCTTTCTGTCAAGGTTCAGATATGCATATGCAAAGGTCTGTGAAAAAGTTTTTGAAAAAAACTTCGAACAAAAATCTGTTGTAAATTACTTTTAGATTACAGAAAACTCTATTGAAGTTTTAGATAAATTAAAATCAATAAAAATACCATTTTCATCTTTTGAAATATGAAAAAGAAAGGAAATGGGGCAAATGTCAAGGAGACAGCATCCAATATCCAGGTTAAAACGACCCAAAACAAAGCATCTAGGGGTCACCGTACGGTCTTCAACACAGTGAGGAACCTCACACCATATAGCAAGCCCTAAATGGCCCCCAAAAGGTAAAAAAAGTAAATAAATCAATGGAAACAAACCACATCCAATAACCCAATATCAAGAAACTAAAATTTTATAAGAAGACAAGGACAAGCCAATGATCAACATATTCCTAACTTGGGACAGGCGCAAAATTGCGGTGGGGTTTAACTTGTTTTCTTGGATCCAAACCCTCCCCCCTATGTGTGGTAAATGGCTATGAGTTTTATGATTTTATGAAAGTTATAATTTCTCTACACATTATACAACCCTTCAAGATGATTGGTTAAATTTAAATTAAGATAACTTATTAAATGGTCTTTTCAATTTTCTAGTCTGCACTTTATTGTTGTAACAAATGGCAAGGAATTGTTCTGAGGCTTGCAATGATATGCACTGAATCATTTGCTTGGCAACATTTTGTTCGTGTTGGAAACATTAATTTTATTATCAACAGGTCATTAGAATTCCTACAGGAACAAATACATCGGCAAACGAATACCGAGGCACTGTGTATCTGTGATTGCAAATCTTTTCCTGTTCTGTTACTAACAGTATATCATGAAAAAATCTACAAAATAAAACAGTACAAAACAGTGATAATCTAATTTCAATTTTCAATTCATAACGGTAGGAAAAATGACGATATCCTTGTTATCAACAATCCCCAGATATTTTAGATTCTGTCGAAGCAATAAACAACAAGAACTAAAATTAAATAAATACTGCCTTTTTTGGATATAATTATGATCATTGACTTTGCTATAATAAAAAAACTAAAAATTATGATATAAGGGATGCTTTTGATTTCACCATTGCTACTTTCCCTTTTCTTGCGGGCGACATTCATCTACTTACATCCTACGGCGTGTATATATCTCATGCTACTGTTCTACTCGTGAAAAATTTAAAGAACGTAACAATACTGTCACATATAACTGTTGAAACAAGGTTTCAGATTTCATAAACTGTTAAACACATTAGGCGTTTTTTTTGTTTGTTTAGTTTTGTTTATTTGTTTTGTCTTTTTCATGCATGCTGTCTCAATTCGTGTTGGTATGAATTGTCGTGACCTTGGATTTTTGATTTTGGAATCCCCCCTTTCATCATTTTTGCTTCGGTATTCGTTTGCCGATGTATTTATAGAATATGATGGAAAGGTGAGCTGCAATGGTAGAATATATGATTCCGAATTTCAATAGTGATGAAAATCATCTTTTAAAACTTATTAACATCGGAAAATCCAGCAAGGTCTACGGCTGGATTTGAACCCCTGCTTTGTTGTCATCTATGGCAACGCCGCCTGCACATGTCCAGCGCCCTAGACAAGGCCACCTAGGCTATATAAAAAATATAGCTTTCGGTAACCTAGTCATTCCTCCTCGTAGATAATCTAGAGATGTAACATATTACACGATGAACATTTGGTGGGTAGGAAATAGAAAGAAAAAGGATAAGGTTGTAACAGGTAAGATACATAAGTTTTATCATATATTTAGTAATAAATACAGACGTTTTGAATATGTGATACAGTGCATTACGTTCATTCTGTATTCACACTATGACGTCATACCCTTTATCACATACCCTTTATCGCATGGCTTACCCTTTATCGCATACCCTTTATCGCATGGCTTACCCTTTATCACATACCATTTTTTCGATTTTTTAAAAAATTTTTTCTTTTTTTTTATTAAAAAAATTTTCGGGGTTAAAAAAAAAATTTTTTTGGGGGGGCAAAAATATTTTTTTGGGAGGAGGGTAACAAAGATTTGTGTGGGTTGAAATTGTTTTGTTGTGTGATTATCAGGTAAAAAAATCTAGCAAACTTTTTTTCCTTTACATGTTAGATTTAGTCCAAAACTTCTAGACCTTTCCGCCCATTTTGAAATTTTCCTCTTCAAAAAATACATGNATTTTCTCTTACCGATTTCAATTTTTGACAGTATATTTCGGATTAGTAGTCCTCTGTTTAAATATATGATAAACTGTATAATACATGGCAAAATCCGTATCACATGCCGTATCATTCCTCGACCAATATCAGCCCTCGGGCCAGAGGCCCTCGTGCTGATATTGGTAACTCGGGATGATACGGCATGTGATACGGATTTTGCCATGTATCATTCCCTATGTTTTGATAATAGTGTTGCACGCAGCTCTATATATCAACATCTGATATCGAAATATGGCGAGATTTGGAAACAGCTTGTTACTAAGTGCATTACTCGTCTTGTTTTTACGAAAATGTTGTTAAAAAATGCATAAAAACAAACCAACAAAACAAAACAAACAAAAAACTGGATAAAAATCTGCGATGTAACTTACATTCTTTACGTAATAGGCTATATTGACCAGATATTTTGCGATATTGACGATATCGGCAACTTCCTTACAACATTACAAAAGTAACAATACTTGCTTGTCGATATCAACAATACTTATACTCAACTTGTTTATGCTTCTCGATGTCGATGATATCGACATGTCCGCTACGTTTTGTAGTCAGTTGTCGATATCGACAACATCGTTACGATATTGTAACTACATCGTTTCAACGCTTATGTTCAAACTGTACTTGTTGATATCGACGATATCGACAATATCTTTACGATATCGTAACGACAGCGTATAAAACGCTTATGTTCAAACAATACTTGTCGATATACCGTATAGCGGGTTATTTTCGCGGGTCAAAAATTTCGCGGATTTGTGGGGACAATGTATGCAAAAAAATTTAGCGTTTTAAATTTTCGCGGATTATCAAAATTCCTATATATTTCCTAATGATACATAATATATTCGCGGTATTTATTTTCGCGATTTAAGTCCATCCGCGAAAATACGCGAAAACTAAAACCCCGCGAAAATTACCCGCTATACGGTATAGCATCGTCAAGATATCGTAACAACATCTTGAACAGTATTTGTTTCTGGATATCGAAGATGTAGCAAAATACTGGCCTTTCATCGCCCTAGTAGAACGACGAATGCAAACACACAAATGTGTGGCTAGAGAATGCTCATGCGGATTGTATATCCTGTTTGATAGTATTTCTTCCATGTTTAGCATTCCAATATGTGGCTAGAGAACGGGCGCCCCAACGGCTAACGCCTAACCTGCGCTCGTACCTCGCGCCAGCGGGGGGTTAGGTAATGAAGTGTTTGTATAAAATGGGACGTTTCTTCCCTCAATGCTGAAACACCGCTGCCGGGAAGCCGGTTTGGCTTAGGTGGGGACACGGGTTAAAAAGATGCTCAAGCGCCGCAGCCGGGAAGCCGGGTTGGCTTGCTGTGATAGTAAAAATAACAACAATAAGTAAAATGCAATTTATTTATTTAATAGAAAATACTTATCATTAGAGTTAATAACTAAATACCGAAGTTACTGTGAATTTATTTTCTGCATATGCGCATTTCGACAACCAATGTCTCCTCAGTGCAGATAAAATCTAAACGTTTGGAAGACCATTAACTCAATGATGTTCAAAAACTGATAGAGAACTTAACAGTCCTTTGAAGATTTAAAAGCAATTAGAATACGATTTCTAAAGCTAATCCTTAGCACATGGGTATGTTCTTAGTTATAACCTTGACAAGTAAAGTATAAAACATAATGTTCAGTCTCATCGTTCTATCCAAAAGCAGTCTGCAAAATATTAAGTTGAGTTTTTGGATAAGTAATCCAATGAATAATTGGAGAATCCTAATCTGTAACTGCTTGAATCAGGATCTTGGTTCATAATGTTGTATGGATAAGAAGCAACTGTATTGCAAGAGTTTTTTTAATGGCCCATGGGTAACTGTCTTCAACATAGAAATCATGGTAAACATAGTTCTTAAAACTTAGCCTTTTGTATTTCGAGCGAAGATGAAGCTGGCGCCTCTTATAAGGGTGATAACGGTATCTAGAACGGATACGAGACCTAGACACTTCACAAAAGTAAAATGTGATTAGAATTAATATTAGTTCGGATTCCCTATCTCGTTTAATCCGTCTGCGTTGTTCGGCACTCATGACATTTTTTGTTAATATTCACGACGGCCAATTAGATATACTATAATTTCTGATGCTTCGATATCGAGGCGATATCGAATCGTGTTTGTCGACATCGTCGATATCGACATTGGAATTTGAATTAAAGTTATTCATTCCATTATAGCAATTTCTTTAGACTTCGATATTGAGTCGATATCGAATCATGTTTGTCGATATCGACATCGGCATTAAATCATTTCCAACAGTGATCAAATACATCTTTGTACAACCATTTACATGGGAAAATCCTGCAGGAGGTGAGCAGAATTCAAATCCATACCTCCACGGCATCATCCACATAGCAGTCTCCAGCCCGTTAACAACTCCAAACGAGCACGAAAACTTCTTAAAATAGGATCTGATAAATCGGTGATTATTGTGGGCGGACTCGAAGATATGCAATGAACAAATATAGGGATATGGAGTAAATGTCCATGGGACAAAATTCCTATAAATACATGGTAAGGTTAAGCTTAATGGAACAACGCTTTCATTGTTCTTCTTCACCTTGAAGTCACCACGAGGCCCTCAACAAAGAGCAAACACTATTACCTCATAGTACATTCAAGATGGACCCTTGCATCGGTTTAAGCGGAATTCACTTGCTAAATGTTAAACTACGCTATAAGGTAGGGTTAAACTACATAGAAAGAAGTAACGGTAATGATTTAAGTAAATGATAATAGTGATGCAAGCAGCTCTTTATGTATAAATGGATATTATATGTATAGTAAGATGAGATGCAAGTTAGAAATGTAAATTTCCAAAATGCCAACATTGATAAATAACATCTTTTTAAGCTACTGACATCGGAAAATCCAGTTGGTGGTGAGCTGGAATCGAAACAATTCTTCTTGGACTCCATTCGCCTAGCAATCTCCAGGCCGTCAAGACTTCAACATGACCACAGCAACCTCTAAAAAGGTGCAGTGAAATCGGACTTTTGTAGGCGGACTCTTAAGATATACAGGTTAGTGTAAAAATTACAGCCATAAAGAAATAGTTGCAACGGTCATGATTATAGTTCAGGTAGCAGTGTGCGTCTGTAATTTTTATACATGGTCTAGTTTTCTATATAGTGGTCACATTCCTTTCAAGTTAGATGAAAAAAGGACAATTTAGACTCGCCTACTGAGAAAGTGTATTTCATGGTTAGATTGTAAGACAATACAAGATCATTGGAGGAGTTGCTTTGATTCCTTTCACTGTCAGTTGACACACAAAACATGTATTTTTGTACAGATCAGAAACTGCAGTCACCTGAACTATGTCAATATAATTTCTTCAAAGTTCCAATCGATAAAGCAAGCTTAATGTTGGACCAATTGCAGCTCCCATTACAACGCTAGCTATTTTGAAAATAGAAATCGCCTTTAACCGGAATGTATTTAGACTGATGACTTTAGTCTTACAAGTTAAGCTTTTCTAAAAAGCTACCGGCTCTTAGCTTTTTTACTCAAAAAAGATATATGATATGTGAAGTGTGAATAGCCTCCAGTGTTCGATTTTGGTCAACAACCCATACATAATGATAACAAGATAGAAACGAGCTGTTAAGTGTTCCAATAGACTATGTTCTAGGTTCATTGGACTGGGAGCACGGACCTCTTGATTTGACTAATCTCCAGTAATTTCTAGAGGGAGTGCAGTACATGGATTTTTACCCATGCAGATATGGGGTGTTCCTTGATTGGATGAATATCTGGTACACTCTACATACATTGTAAATA
>MJUU01043934.1:0-26900 GCA_002080025.1 Modiolus philippinarum | reverse complement strand
TTTTTTTTTCTGATGGAGATGCAGATTTCTCTATAATGCGACCCCTCCCAATCACATGGTCGACCCCTAAGCACATGTTTTAGTCATAGTAATCTTTACATCCCTTTCTATTATTTTCACGTAATTTCGGAATGACCTAATTTTTTATTTACTTTAAAATTTTTTACATTTTTATTGGCGATGTTCGAATCGGTTCTTTTAATTACCCCAAAAATGCATATAATTAGTTATTTTGTATGCAGCATTTCTTGGGATGACTACGAGTTTTTGAGGTGTGTATATTTTCATGGCGTTCGAAATTCATCTCCATTGGAGCTTTGACTATCTTTGATATAATAATGAAGTATTTATACACTACAGGAAATGGATTCGACAGCAATTGGACAATCAATATCACTCTGAAAGTTTATTAAGTACAAGGCGAATTATTACCCTACTCCAAATAATCCAAAGTGGTTTTACAAAAACTTCTATCAAGTATATATAGCCTTCACCGAACAAGACAGTGGTTCAACTGCATCGATGCTAGATGTAAGGAAATGAATGTACTAATCTACATGTATCGTTAGAACCGAAACCAAGCTATCGAAAAAGCCTTTATTCATAATACTTTTGGACTGTGACGGAACCCTGGTTCATATGTTTTCACTTGTAAAAGC
Organism: Modiolus philippinarum; assembly: GCA_002080025.1. NCBI lineage: Eukaryota > Metazoa > Mollusca > Bivalvia > Mytilida > Modiolidae > Modiolus > Modiolus philippinarum. Next base: position 26,241 of record MJUU01043934.1, on the reverse strand, counting down.
AGTTTAATTGTATTTACTATATATAGCGAACAACTGCTTTCTGACTATAATAGGATTTATATTATGTTGCACATTGATTTGATTTAGATAATAATTAGCTATTAACAGTATCAAACCCAGTAAAGATATCACCAGAACAATAAATAAAGTACACAACTTTCTATCATTGCATTATTGATTCCAATAAAGGAAGTATTTTATGGCAGATTAATAATAAAGTCTTTCTTTATTATTGCAACAGTAAATTTTTAAGCTGATGACAGCTTTTTTAGTGGTGCTATCTATAATTGTTACGTTCTTAATCATATAATCACAAGTGGTGTATGGATTTATATGTAGCATTGCCGTAACTATAATTTGATTTCAAAATAAGATTCTTTTATTACCTGAACATTAAATTTGCACAATCTTATTTCCTATCGAACAACCAAATGAAAATAAAGTACATAGAAATACTCAAAACAGAAAAGTTTATGTGTCAACCAATATTTGTCTAACAAAAGTATAATTCGAAGAATTATTATAAACATAAGCATAATGTTTCTTCCTGTTGGAAGGATAATTATATAACATTTATTCCGTTTGAGACAAATAATGCAGTATTTCGATCCATTTGAAAAAAAAAATCTGAATGAAGTCTGTAACATCGTATTTCCCAAATCGAAAGAGTAAAATTTTCATCCTGGAAACCGAGAACTTTATATTTTCTAATGTGAAAATTATAACAAATTTAATAACTAGGATTTTTCAGAATTGAGATAGTTAAAGAACTTAACTTATTTCTTTTTCTCAACTAGCCATCGTATGAACCGTTCTTCTTACGAATAATTAAATGAATAGACCGGCTAAACGTGGGGCACAGTGAGCCCCTATAGGTGTCATAGTTTTCTTGAAAACTTGTACACCTAATTGACAAATATGTTCTCAATGAAAAATTCCGGCATTAGGACATCCGCCCCTTCATACTACAGTGTCAAGTGCATGCAGCGCTGTATGCAGAGCAGGACATGCTTACCCGTCCGGAGCACCTGATGTCACCCTGTTTTTTGAGAGTTTACACTGTTAGTGCTTTAGTTTTTTGTATTGTATATGCAGTGGTTGTGTGTTTTGTGGGCATGTGGTGTCTTTGGTCTTCCTTCTTCTGGTGTTCTTGGCTTTGCCTTGTCTGTGGACTTTGATTTATATAATCTTGTGCTTTGTTCCTTCGGTATTCTACTGCCGTTGTTTAACTCATAGCATAAATATCTTTTTCACCCTTTGTAGTACAAAACGACTGATGTATGAATTCAATGAGTACTGACTTGAACTTATTACGTTGGAGTGAGAGATTGTAGAAAAATCTTCTGTAATGGTCAAGTTCTGTTGAAAAATCTGAAACCAAAAATCATATAATAGCGGACACCAGCAACATATGACGTATTTATATTTTCGTACGTTTAATGTTTTTAGCCGTTATATCCATTTTAGTTTAATAATATTTTATTGCAAATAAACAAAAGGATTGGACACAAGTTATACCAACCCAGTGCAAGTCCTCTCCTTACAATATAAATATAACCAAACGACAGCAAGTTAAATAATCATTAACATGATAAATCACATTTTTTAAACAATGTTTTGAAAAAAGTAGAAAATCAAGATGAGAAAAAAAGACAAGAGAATAATTTGGCTGAGATCTAGAACTGACTTGTACCTAAAATCGTTTACTTTGATTGATATATGATCGAACCTTTTGAAATATAGTTGAGTTTGTCTGGTCATCGTAGTCATCATTTCCGAAAAGTAAAATTTCGATTTGAAAATCATTAATATCAATACCACTAAGCAAGATTGTGCTCTGGTTTGTGTACAATGGACATTCGATGAAAAAATGGAAAGCATCTTCATATGGAGATCCACAATTACAGCTTGGATTAATTATAAAATTTATTCTTTTTAGATATGCATTTAGTGAGCTACACTGATACCTACGTCTGGTATGTAAGATATTCATTTTCCATCCTGAGTTGAATGCGTACAATGTACGTTTATATCCCAAATATGGATGTAAACTCAAGTCTTATTTGCCGTTCTGAAGCACACAGATACATACTCCATCTTTTCATTTGTTTAGACACCTTTTTTATATTAAATTTCTTCACAATAAAGACTATGGATCTATTTACTTCAAACCTATAGAATGGATGTTGTATTTTACTTACATTGGTTTTATAGTATCTTGATTACGGGGTCAGTTAATAATAAGTCTATAGCTAATCATTTTTATCTTCCGTCACAGTCATTTATCGTTTTTCATATTTTGTTTGTGACACTTTGGAGATAACAAATTTCATTTCTTAGTATCAAATGATCTTGTTTAAAGAATAAAGAAATCATATCTTAAATTGAGTTTGTGAAAGAGTCATGATCAATTTGCGACATCATATTTCCAAATTTAACAACTGATAAAACTAATTGTTGTTCTTCAATAAAAAATATCAATACAACAAATGACAAACAACTTTTGAAATCAGGATCACAATAATTAAAAATTATTGAAATCAAGAAAACAACTTTAAAACACCATTTTACCTGAGGAAAAACGAAAGAAAAATGGTCAACATCCAATCACAGCATAACAAAAATAAAACTTACAAAGAACAGTATTCTTCTCCGTACAGAAAAATAATGTTCAACATCATATGAATTCATGTAAACAACGAACTAAGAATTCAATCCTTAGCTTATTTTGTTTTTTCATCTAGATCATATTTGGTTATTTGTTCTCAAACAGTTTTCAGTATCTTGGGATTTTAATTCTTCCAAATGCTTAAATTTTATGTGCACTAAAGAGACATACATTTGTAGGTTGTCGAAATGGACATAAACATAAATTGAAAATACAGAAACTTCGCTATTTTGTCGCTGCATTTTAACATTAAGAAACAACTCATGTTTTGAGTTATCGCCCTTGGCAAAAGACTCAACAATAAAAAAAAAAATGATGCTAAAGTATACGCAAGAGACCATGCCAATGCTGACTGTTCAAAAGAGTATCAAGGTCAAAAGTCAAATTATTCCGACAGTCGTGTATTTTAGCTCTGAAGTCTTGAGTGACCGCAGATGTAGCAACTGCAAAAATATTAAGAATGTCAGGTACTCTGAAGATGAAGTCAAAAAGGCATATTTTTATTCGACAAAAAACTTAGAAGACTTTACCATAATCTCGAAAAACGTAACAAATGCATAATAAAATGTAATGTAATGGCAAAAAATGCTCAGACTTCGAAGGGCTGCACACAATTCCAAATGAACGTATTGAAGGTCAGATACCGAAAGTCTTAATTATAGAAAAACATATAGCATCCGAAGAAAAACAAATCTTAAGTTACAGAGATTAGTTAATTATCAAACTACAGGTTATGTTTTGTTTCCTTAACAGGATAAGTTTCTTTAATAACAGTTGTCAGTAAAATAGAATAAAAAAGATAGCAGGAAACACCTACAATGGCCGAAAAACATAGCCACATGCCACAAAGTAAATAGGAACTCCACAAGAAAAAACCAACGATAAAAATACAAAAGGCAAACGCAAACAACGATAGGAACTCGGGTCAGCCGGACTTGGAACCGGCACTAGCAAAAGCCAGCGGTAGGGTTAAACCGGTTTATGGGTACCCAAACCCACCCTTTTCTGTCCCGTTTCCCTAAAGTATAATAAACATACGAATAAAACCCATACAGGTAGACTACTAACTCCATAACCACAATCTTGAAAAGAAAAATGGGGAACAAAACGTAATTTTGAAAGATGGATCAAGGAGTGCTCGCCGCTAAACTACCGGCTAGCTTAAGAAGCCTAGTCTGTTGGTAAAACACTGTCGCACTACTGAAGAAAAATCAAATTCAAAACACACAATGGGCTTGGTAAAGAATCGTCATGTATTTCAGTAGACCTCGGCAGTAACAGTGAGAGGCCAGTTTGTGTGTAAAATCCTCAGGTCACTGGATCCCAAAGCTAATTTAACGGACACGTGCAGAATATCCTGTCGATATCCCCTATTGCGTGAAGAATGTAAGTTACTTCTAAGTATTTCTGGAATTTCTATCAGTTTCTGGCATTTTTAACAACATTTCAGTAAAATCGAGGATGGGAAATGCCCTTAGTAATAAGCTGTTTGCGAGTGACATTATATTTAGATATCAAATGTTCATATCTTCTATAAAAGTTTTTAATTATATTTAACAATATATGAAATCTGTAACCTTGCTGCAAAAGTTTTGAAGTGATAGTAAGGTTACGTTCATTGAGGTCGTCAAGAGTAGAACAAACGCGTGCAAATCGTAACAGTTGAGAAATATAAACTCCGTAGGATGGGGTTAGGGGAACGTCGCCGTCAAGAAAAGGGAAATTAGTAATACTAAAATCAAAATCATCCCTTTTATCGTATATTTTAGTTTTTATTTTACCAGAGTCAACGATGATAGTTAGATCCAGAAAAGGACAATTTGTAGAATCATTATTTGCTTTATTAAGTTTCAGTTCTTGTGGGTAAATGATGTCGACATAATCTAAAAACTGGTCAATAGTAAGGAAATCGTCAATATACCTCTTCAATAGTAAGGATATCGTCAATATACATGTACTATCGTCCATAGTAAGGATGTCGTCAATAACCCTAGATAAAATTAATCGAAAAGTTCAGAAACAAAGTTTTAAAAAAACTCAAGAGAAAAATCAATCCAATTTGCTAAGAATCAGTAAAAGAGTTTTAGTTGCTATCTGTTCTAACTAAATGCTGTTAAATTTGAGATAAAAAAATAACAGGGTATAAAATATAGTCCCTTTCTGTGATATCGTAGTATATAGACCCAACTTCCTCAATTGCAAGACCGACATATAAATTACTGGTCTTCTATCTTCAATAAATGCTTGTCTCTTTAAATATTTATAATATACGCATAAAGCTTTACTCCTTACTCCCTTCAAAAATTATATTTACTTTACCAAATCTGTCTGAAATATTACGTGACAGATCCATCGTTCAATGATTGTGAATTAACTAAATTTCTCCAGAATATTGCTCATCACAGTCTATTTACATCTGTTAACATATCTGCTAATTCATTAGAACTTCGTTCTTCCTTGGATTTGCAAGCGTAAACATTTTTCATTACAAGATTATACTTCCATGATACCCCTATACATAAAAAAAATAAAATATTCCTTATACTACCTATAAAAACATATTGCAGTTACATGGCAGAAGGTATAAAATTTCAAATCACCGAAGTTACTTTCAATTTAGGTTCTGCATATACGCATTTCAACAACTTACGCTTTTTAGTGCAGATCAAATCAAAACATTTGGAAATCCATTCACCGGAATGTGTGCTTAACTTAATAGAGAACAAATGACCTATATCATTTGAAAAGAAAAGCCAAAATCGGCTAAGGACAGAGCTCTGCAAGAGAGAGACACGCCTAGGTTTTGAACAAAATTTTCTGAGATTTAGATATTGTAAGTTTTCAAATGAAATCGGTTTCGGTCCAGCACAATGTACCGGCTACTTGGTTGGTGAATTTGTCTAATTTCCCGATTACATAAATTTGACATTGTTTCATGCTGCAGTCTTTGTGGAAGAAAATTTAATTCCGATGAGGTGGGGGGACTGTCAAATTTTGTCAAATAAATATTTATTTCCAGATATTTGCAGATCACAAAATTTGTCTTTTTTCATGGAGATGCAGTTTTCTCTGTGATGCGACCCCTTCCAATCAAACGGTCGACCCCATGCACATGTGTTAGTCATATTAATCTTGCCACGCCTTTCTTTTATTTTTATGTCATTGTGGAATAACCTTATCCTTTTTATTTCCTTTTAAAAAATTTACTTTTTATTGACGATATTCGAATCAGTTATCTTAATTACCCAAATAATACATATAATCAGTTATTTTTGCAGCAGTTCTTTAGATGACTACGAAATTTTGAGGTGTGTATATTTTCAGGGCTTTCGAATCTCTGCTACATCGGAGCTTTGATTATCTTTGATACAACAAGTATTTATACAGGATTAAGTATTTATACAGGAAATGTATTCGACAGAATATGGACAATCAATATCACACTGAAAGTTTAGTAAGTGCAAGGCCAATTAATGCCATACTCCAAATAATCCAAAGTGTTTTGCACAGACGGATTACAACAACTTCTTTCAAGTATATATAGCCTTCACTGAACGAGACTGGGGTTAAACTGCAGTGATGCGAGATATACGGAAATGAATGTACTAATCTATCGTTAATATCGAAACCAAACTATCTAAAATTCCTTTATAGTAATTGCTTTTTGACTGTGACTGATCCTTGGTAAATATGTAATCACTTGTAACTTCATAGTAACTTCGGTATTTAGTTATTTGTAAAAGCAGTTTAATTGTATTTATACTTTATAAGAGTATAAGAATTTTATTAAACTAATCAAGAAAACATACAAGGCATCATAATACAGCAACATACAGTTTGATTGGACATAAATAACAACAAACAATACAGACCACTATTGGTCAACTATGTTAAGGACAGAACCAGAGCCTGACACATCATGTTTGTGTCTCATCAATAACCTATTATTCAACTATTGCATATATGAAAATAGGCCAAATACTATGAGGAAAATTACTCCTGGGTCTTAATTTGTTTCTTATTTCAAAGTATTCTATAATGAAGTTACCAAAATGTATCAGAGTTGGAAAATGTTCATAACAAATTTGATTCCCTTGATAGATTTTTAAAATTTTTGCAAAAAGATCTATTTTATCAAAAAGTAAAATTCCCTGTTCGTTTTACAATGGACAGCTAACAATAACATTCTCTTCTCCTCCAACTTCATTTGAAGCATTTGATAAACAATATTGACATAATCTGTGGGATCTCTTAATGTACGTTTTGTCCATATCTATGGCACACCAAAGCCACAAAAATGAGATAGAATATCATTTTCTCAGGTAATGCCATCTTATCTGTATTTTTGTGGTTTTGGCACAGATAAAATACCATTAACTCTTGATAATTAAATATCGAAAAAAAATAACATAGGTCTCTATGCAATAAAGAGATAAAACATTCTTTCCTGGAGGTAATAGGTAATGAAATTGCTTTTAATAACTGGTAATGAACTTGTTTATCTGTTAACAGGTAATGAACTATCTTATGATGAATGTCCGATCCGTATGTAATAATTTATTGTGCCCATTGAAGAACATCCGTCATCATCTGTTACATGCAATTTGAATTGCTAAGAAAACGATTCCTTGACTTCTAGCAACAAAAAGCTTTAAAAATATGAAAAATGTACATTTGACATATTCTTTAATATATATTTTATTAATTCCATTGATTCATTATCACTGTTAACATTCTCACTTATTTTCTTCCAAGTGTTCTGTGAGAGACAAAATTTACTTCCTGGTCTCGCACGTCCTTGAATAATAAATAAATAAATAATTAAGTTAGCATGGTAAAACTACAAACTTTGCTTAGATCCTGCAAGAATAGACAAAAGTTTGAGAGACTGCCATACACCCCCCCCCCCCGCATTTCAATGAATTAAACATCCAGTTAGTAAGTTGTATTTTTAAAGCCATAGCTTGTACAAATTAACAAGCAAAAATGAGCGCACAAGAGCTCTTAAACTTAATTATACTGATATTATGAAAATATATAACAACGTAATCTTGATCAATAAACACAAAGACTGCCTCAGGTACACATTCCATACACATGATAAAGATAAAAATAATAAGAATATATATTATATTATATATTATATATCTCAAATTTACACTTCAGATTCAATCTGACAATAACTTAATTTTTCATGATCCATTTAAGTAATGATTTATACAAACATTAATTAAAACACAATTACATGTATTCAATTCTGCGTGGAGGTCATACATGCATGTATATTTCGCATATATATTTCACACAATATACATTCATGCAACGATCACAGGTTAGTGAATGTCAAAACAGGCAATTTTAACGATGAGATATTGTGATATTGTAATTTTTAATATATTGACGAGACTTTATTCCAATAAACTATTTTTACAACGACAAAGAGAAAATACAGAATAATATATATACACACACGATATTACAAAATTCGTTATAAATGGCAAATGGATAAGAAAAAGAAAAGAAATTATGTTACAATTCTAAAATTATCTAAGATCATTATTACATAGTTTTTCAGAAAAGACAATTGGATATAAAAAGATTGAATTTAATAAGTTATTGAAATTTATCTATCTACATCGATTTGGTTTCAACATAAATCAGATAATACAGTTACATAAATCAGATAATACAGTTTCCCACAGATATTACGTCTGATTGGTTGATATTAGAAAACAGATAATACATTTATTAGTACGCCAAAACCATAAAATGCAGAAAAAAAGTGTATTAACAGATAATGCTATGTTATCTTGAGATAAAACATCATTTACACATAGATTTCATAGAGACCTATGTATAAAATATTTAAAAGTACTTATCAGGAGGTAATGAGGAAACCTGATAATACATGTCGGATAATGTGCGCCAAAACCACAAAAATTCAGATAAGATAGCATTTCCTGAGATAATGCTATTTTATCTCATTTTTGTGGCTTTCGCGTGCCATACATATCTGTCTTTTTCTATTTTTAAATCTTAAAACTATTCTTAAAACTTTATGTACCGAACAACTGCTTTCTGACTATAGGGATTATACTAGGTTGTACACTCATTTGATTTAGATTAGTATTTAGCTATTAACAGTATCTAACCCAATAAAGATACCACAAGGACAATAAATAACGTACACAACATTCTATCATTACATTATTGATTCCAATAAAGGAAGCGTTTTATGGCAGATTAATAATCAAGTCATTCGTTATTATTGCAACAGTAATTTTTTACGATAATGACATCGTTTATTAGTGGTGCTATTTATAATTGTTAAGTGGTATACAGATTTACTTTAACCATTTAACCAGTGTACTCATTTGTATAAAGGAGTTAGTTATAAAACATCGGCAGTAGAATACTGAAGGAACAAAGGAGTGAAATTTACAAAAATCGAAGTCCAAAGACACGGCCAAAACAAGAACACAGAAAGCAATGACGGTAGACACACCCAAAGAACAATGACGTTAGACAGATACAAAGCACAGAAACAGAAATTACAACCTTCAAAACAAAGGCACTCACAGTGTGAACTATTGTGAAAATAAACATCAAAACTCTGGTCTAAATTACTTTTGGAGTGCAAAAAAATTCTATTAAAGTTTTAGATAAATCACAATCTGTAGATAGACCAGTTTCATCTATTGACAGTTATGATTTTTCTACACTTTATTCAACCCTTCCACATAATTTGATTAAATCCGAATTTGATGAAATTATTAAATTTGTCCTTTAAATTTTCGGGTCTTCAGTTTATTTGCTGCAACAAAAAAAAAAAAAAAACAAGGATTTTTCTCAAATATTACTAACAATACTTATTGCTCATGGACATGTGATGATATGATTAATGCACTGAATCTCTTGCTAAGCAACATTTATGTTCGTTTCATCACTATTGTTTATCATCAGTTCATTTGAATCCCTACCGGTACGAATTGTGCACCTCTCATTGCTCATTTTTTTCTGTTCTGTTACGAACGGGACTTCATGAAAAATCAAAATGGAACTGTACCAAACAGTGATAAACGTATTTCTATTTTCAATGATAATAGCAGGTACATTGATGATATCCTTTCTATTGACAATCCCCAGTTTTTAGTTTATGTCGACATCATTTACCCACAACAACTGAAACTTAATAAGGCAAACAATGATTGTAAATACTGTCCATTATCTTTAAGTATCATCATCGACTCGGGTAAAATAAAAACTAAAATTTATGATAAAAGGGATGATTTTGATTTTACTTTTACTAATTCCCCCTTTCTTGACGGCGACGTTCCTCTAGCTCCATCCTACGGGGAGTATATATCTCAAATTGTACGGTTCGCTCGCATTGTTCTACCCTTGATGATTTTATGAGCGTAACCTTACTCTCACATCAAAACTTTTACAACAAGGTTACATATTGCATCAACCATTAAGTACGTTTAAGAAGTTTTACAGAAGATATGAACATTTGATATTTCTCATCCTCGATTTTATGGAAATGTTGTTACAAAATGTCAAAAACTGATACAAAATCCAGAAAAAGTGGGACGTAACTTACATTCTAAACGTAATAGTGGATATCGACAAAATATTCTGAGCAAATCCCGTAAATCGGCTTTGGATTCCAGTGACCTGAAGACTTTATATATATACTGGCCTCTCATTGATACTGCCGATGTCTACTGAAATACATGACGACTCTTTACAAAACCGTTCGGGGAGTTTTAAGTTAGACTTTTCTTCCGTAGTGCGACATAGTTTTACCAGCAGACTAGATTCCCTGAATTGGCCGGCAGTTTAGCGGCGAGCACTCTTTGACCAATTTTTCTAAATTACGTTTTGTCATATGCTTTTTTTTCCAAGATAGTGGTCATTGAGTTAGTAGTCTACCTGTATTGGGTTTTTTGGCATGTTAAGCAATGAAGGGACATGGAGTATATGCACATGAGACAAAATCTCTATAAATACATGGTTAAAAGCAATGGAACAACGCTTTTATTGTTGTTCTTCATCTTGAAGTCACCATGAGGCCTTCATACTAAGTTCAAGACGGTCCCTAGCACCGGTTTGAGCGGAATTCATTGCTAGATGTCGAGCAAAGCTACATCCATGTTTATGTCAAGTATACTATAGGGAAACGTGAGAGAGAAAGGGGTTTGAAGTTTGGGTACCCATAAACCGGTTTAACCCTACCACTGGCTTTTGCTAGTACCGGTACTATTTATGTTTGTCTCTTGTTTGCATTGTTGTTTTTCTAGGGCAGTTTGCTTGTAAATGGTATGTACTAGTAATTGTGGTTCTCGGCCATAGTTGGTGTTTACTGTTATCCTGTTTTTGTAATTACTTGTAGCATTGCCGTTACATTAATTTGATTTCAAAATAAGATTCTTTTATTTCCTGACCGTTAAATTTGCACAATCTTATTGCCTATCGAACAACCAAGTGAAATTGAAGTACATAGAAATACTCAATTAATGGAGGAAAGATAACAAGAAACACTTAGAATGGCCGAACATTTCAATCACATGTCACAATCAACCAGGGAACTGCACAAGAAAAACAATAAAATGACAAACGACAAACATAGATAACGATAGGAACTCGGGATAGCCGGACTAGGTACCGGCACTAGCAACAGCCAGTGGTAGGGTTAACCTCCCCTTTCTCTATCCCGTTTCCCTATAGTATAATAAACATACAAATAAAACCCAATACAGGTAGACCACTAACTCTAAGACCACAATCTTGAAAAAGGAAAGAATAGACAAAATGTGATTTAGAAAGATGGGTCGAGGAGTTCTCGCCGCTAAACTGCCGGCTAGGTCAAGTAGCCTAGTCTGCTGGTAAAACACTGTCACACTACGGAATAATAATCAAATTCAAAACTCCCCGAAGGATTTGGTAAAGAATCATCATGGATTTTAGTAGACATCGGCAGTATCAGTGAGAGGCCAGTATAATTGTAAAATCATCAGGTCATTGGATACCAAAGCCAATTTAACGGCGTCATGAAGAATATCATAACAGAACAGTTTATGTGTCCGCCTAACTAAAGTGCAATTCGAAGAATTATTATAATTATTAGCTTATTGTTTCTTCCTTTTGGAAGATTTATTATATACTACTCAACAAAGGAAACGATACACAGATTTTACCAAAAAAAAATATTTTACTTTGTAACAGAAAACAATAAATCGTAGATAAAATGTACTTTTTGCACTTAAAGTAGATACACAGTTGTGCTGCGCAATTCAATTGCGCATTTTAAAAATAAAGAGTCGGATACGGGTTACATTTGATTTTCGGGCCGGAACAGTAATTTGACAACTTTCCTATGTGACGTCATAAATGACTGATAGATGCGAAACGTCATATTTTGTCCAATTTGGTGGTAATTATTCCCTTTTTCCGTAAATCACGTTTAATCCGGACACTTTGTAAAATATCTCTGTTAAAAGCATGCTGACATATACATTTTTTCATTGTAATCAACAGATCATATTATAAAGTAACTAGTTACAAAAATTTATAAAAGTGTCAGGAATAAAATGATCACTTCTATTAAGCTGAAAATTGCCTTCCATATTATCTCAGTGCATTCTTTGTAAAATTAGGTGAAAAGGGGCTAAAAATGAGCAAATTTTGACCTCAATTCTAGAAGAAGCAAGCATGGTGACCCATACTTTTTATTACATATTTCGGGTTTGCAAGGCTGGTTCTTCAATTGAACCGACTTGCAACAAAATCTCATGGATATGAATATAAGTGTCTATCTGCCTTAAGAATAAAAATTATGCCCCAAAATATCACTTTTAACTTCTTAACCATCTCCGGTCTCCGCTTTACCCCCAATTTCTGTTTGCAGACGTATATAGTGAGTATGTTCACAATTTCATTTTACCAAACCATCACATTCTCGAACCTCTGTTGCCATGTCGACCGTGAATTCCTCAGGCATATTTTTAGTTTCCAACTACCGTTCTGATAAATATAAAACGCGTGTAACGCGATCTTGATGTTACGACGTCTCACGGGACCTGCTGCCACGTGAGGACAAAAATCAACATCGACGGTCTGACCGAGATAAGTCACTGTCCACGTTGATTTTTGATTGAAGTGGGCATCGGAATGAGACATTGTTTTCTACTGTGTAAGTTGGCTAATTGTTAACCTGATAAAGTGTCCTCAAATATAAATCATCCATCAGCTAACAGCGAACCGGAATACCGGGCGAAAAACTACTTTTTTGGATTTTCATCATATGTTTCGGAATTGATTTGAAAACGGAATAAATCAATACATTTTGGCGTTGAATACATTTATACACTAAAAAAACTTTAAATTGCGAAATACAAAAATATTTACAAAATTAATTGTGTGTCGTTTCTTTTGTTGAGAAGTATGTAACTTTCATTCTGTTCGAGACAAATATTGAAGTATTTTGTTTCATTGAAATCATAAATCTATATAAAGTCGCTAACATGTTTCCCGTTTATAACGTGTACATCGTATTTCTCAAAGCGAGAGAGTTAAATTTTCATATTGTAAAAGGAGAACTATAAATGTATAATGTGAAAATTATATATATAAAACAAATTTAAGAATTTGAGAAATTGAGATGGTTTCAGTGCTTAACTACTTTTTTTTATTTTTCGACTAGCCATCGTATGAACCTCTCCTTATACAAATAATTGAAAATATCAGCTAAACGAGGGGTGCAGTAAGTCCCTATAGGTACTATTGTCTTCTTGAACACTTTGCCAAATATGTTCTCGATAAAAAGATTCCACCATTGCAACATCCTCCCCTGTTTACTACAGCGTCATGTTAAACAAAATCAACTCCATCTTTACCTAGTTCATAGAATTAATATCGTTTTCACCCTTTCTAGTACAAAACGACTGATGTATGAATGCATTGAGTACTGACTTGAACTTATTAGAGTGTTAGAGATTGTAGAATCATCTTTTGTAACAGCAAAATTGTGCTGAAAAATCTTCAAAAAGAGGATACTGGCAACACACATAAATGTATACATATATATTTCCATGAAAAAAGTACGGTAAATGTAAAGTCATTATATCCACACTAACTTGAATGCGTACGTTTATATCCCAAAAATGGTTGCAAACTTAAGTCTCATATGCCATACTGAAACAATCACTAACTTTGTAATTCAATTAGAACACAATCTTTATTGACTAATAGGATATATTTACTCCTTACATACAGACTGTATGTCGTTGTAGACTGAAATTGGTCTTACCACATCTTGATTACGAGGTCAGGTAATAAAGAGATAACCATACTGTATTTAAGGATCTGATGGGGTATATCGTAGATTTTACTGTCGCAAACTGAATTTTCGCGTCCCTGGAAAACGGATGTTTGCGACAGTAAAATCTTAGATTTACCCCTGAAGATCCTAAAATACAGTTTGGTTATCTCTATTCTAATGCAAATCNAAAAAAAAAAAAAAAAAAAAAAAAAACAACAACAACAACAACAAAAAAAAAACATTTAAAATCGATTTTTAAATCACAGTAAGTTTAGTATGCGTCTGCGCCATTACGTTGTTATTGGTTCCGACGGTAAATCGTGGATTTTACCCCCTCAAAATTATGACGCCATCCAATCAAAATAAGCGTCACAAACATAGGTGCATTAGAAATATAAGTCTATAGCAAATCGTTATTATCTTCCGTCACAGTAATTTATTGATTTTCGTTTTTCGTTTGTGACACTTTCGAGATCACAGATTTCATTTAATTGTATCGAATGATCTTGTATTGAAGAAAAATAAATCTTATTTTTACTTGAATTTATTAACCAATCATAATCAATTCACGACGTCATATTTTCACATTTAACAACTGATTAAACCAATTATTCTCTAACATGTGAAAGAAATCAAGACATAAAAAGACAAGAAAAACTTTTTTAGATCAGGAAAACAATGATAAGAAGAAAATATTGAAACCAGGAAAACAACTTTAAACTGACACCGTGTATAACCAGAGGAATGACAACAGAAAAATTATCTACATCCAATCAAAGCATAACAAACTACTTATAAAGAACAACATCATAACAACACCGTACAGAAAAAAAAGGTCAACGTCATATGAATTCATGTCAACAAACACCTAAGAACTCTGTCCTTAGCTTATTTTGGTTTTTCATTTAGATCGTATTTGGTTATTTACTCTGTATCAATTTTTAAACGTCTCTGGATTTATAGTCTTCTAAATACTTAGACTTTATCTGCACTGGAGAGACATAAGTTGTCGAAATTGCCATATACAGAAACTAAATTTATAGTAACTTCGGTATTTTTTTGCCAAGAGTCGCTACATTATAACAGTTAGAAACAGCTGATGTTTTGAGTTATTGCCCTTGGAAAGAGGCTCAACAATCCACAATACAGTGAAACTAAAGAATACACTTGAAACTTTCCCCTGAGACTATGCCACTACTGACTCATCAAAAGAGTTTCAAGGTCAAAGGTCAATTTGTTCTGAATGTCGTTGTTTATTTTTGCTCTGAAATTTTAATTGACTGCCAAATTAGTATATTTACAAAAATATAAAGAATGTCAGGAACTCCATACTTAATATAGATCGTACTTTTCAGGCGAAGTTGGAATGACACATTTTTATTTTTAACTTTGAAGACTTTACCATAATCTCGAAAACCGTAACAAATGATTGATGAAATGATTGATGAATTGATGACATTCACAGTAACTTCGGTATTAAGTTATATAATGGCAAAAATGTTCAGACTTCGATAGGCTGAACCATTCCAAATGATTGTACAATATTCACCCCCTCAAGCGAGATCAAGAACGCCTCTAGCGTGCACTTAAGCGGTATTCTTGACAAAATTTATATCAAGGTCACTCCCCTGCTTCCCATCCGCCATGGAGTTCCAACTTGGGCGATGCTCAGGATTATCCAGCTGAAAGCACAAGGATTACAAATGTTGAGCAACATCGATCGTAGCTAAAATATGTCATTGAAGCGAAACCTGTCGGGAGCGGTCAATGAGAAAAAAAGTAAAATCGGGCAATGTATGCCTACAAATATTTGTCATTAAGTAGCCCGACGAAAGATAAAAATAAGGACAAAACAACGGCAGTAGAATACCGAAGGAACAAGGGAAGCGATGACTACAAAAATCGAAGTCCAAAGACATGGCAAAAACGGTAACAGATAAAAACAAAGACTAACAAGGACGTGAGACAGCTACACTGCACAGAAATAAAAAGATAACATTAAGAACTAAGGCTCTCATAGTGTGAACTCCCATGAAAACCGGGAGTGACATCAGGTGCTCCGGAAGGGTAAGCATGTCCTGCCCCGCTAGCGACACCCGTCACACTATCAGTAAGACATAAAGTGTTTTGAAAGGTCTGTCTGGCAGCGGATTGGTTAATGGTATTTTCTAACCCTTAGACAAAAACCAATGTGATCCATGACACATGTTACTTCTCTTACCCTCAAACAGTATCATGGTGAAATTTCGAAAAGCTTTTTGTAAATCTCTATAGTATGAAAACAATCACAAGGACAAATCGGTAGCACAAACATCACTCACGAAGACAAAACTAAAATGTTACAATATGATATACAAGACAACACGAAAAACTAAAGCACTGACAGTATGAACTCCCATTAAAACCGGGAGTGACATCAGGTGCTCCGGATGGGTAAGCATGTCCTGCTCCGCTAGCGGCACCCATCACACTATCAGTGAGTCAATCCAGGGTTGAGTCAAATCC
The DNA here is from genome assembly GCA_002080025.1 of Modiolus philippinarum. Classification (NCBI taxonomy): domain Eukaryota; kingdom Metazoa; phylum Mollusca; class Bivalvia; order Mytilida; family Modiolidae; genus Modiolus; species Modiolus philippinarum. Next base: position 9,745 of record MJUU01043934.1, on the reverse strand, counting down.
GATTATGTCAAATCCGTGAAGACGTGAAATCTAGCTGAAAATGTCCGTTTTCATTTGGGACACAGACACGTCATATCTGTCAATGATGTCATGGTGACGGCCATAGAATTTCTGAAGGGATGAAAGTAACAATGGCTGAACAAATCCCTGACTAAGCAGCTTTTGGGACAGTGTTTTTGCTCTAACTAAAAAGTCACTGTATAAACTGCATGCCCGACAGTAACGAATCAACTGTGAAATGTACACTCCATAGGCTGGAGAGGTAGGTATATTACTGCTCAGAAAGGGAAAGTTCACAATTGGGAAGTTAAAATCATCACGCTTGTCATACAGCTTAGATTTCAAACGTCCATTTTCGTCAATGTAAATCTAAAAGATCTAAATACGAAGCTGAAGAAGGTGTATCGGTAGTCTCTTTAATTTCAAGCTCATTGGGATAGATCTGGTGTAAATAATCCTTGAATTTGGGATTATTAAGAGAAAGTACATCGTCTATGTAGCGGAAGCTGAAATTAAAGGACTGGGCTAAATGTTTTTGTTTTTTCTGTGTAAGCCCTTGTGAAAACTTCGCCTCATACGAAAAAAGGAAGAGATCAGCTAAAAGTGGCGCGCAGTTAGTTCCCATGGGAATCCCGTTTGTCTGTTGGAAAACACGGCCTCCAAATTCGACAAAAATATTATCTATTAAAAATTCCAACATCTTGATTATGTCATTCTCAGTGTACTTCTTGTTTGACTCAGTGTGGTTCTTTACAAAATATGTTTTGTCTTTCCCTACTACTAAATAAGTGTATCTGCGTTCTCCGTTTTTAGTGCAGAAACATTGATGTATCAAATCCGAAATTACTATTTTCAATTTATTGTGTGGCAGGGTAGTATAAACAGTAGAAAAATCAAAGGTTTGTATGCTGTGGCAATGGGTAAGACTGCTAGAGGATAGCTGTTCGAGAAGACCTTTAGAATTTTTTAGAATCCACATCTGATTGACGCCGCTCGTGGAGTAGACTTTATCACAGTAACTTTTCAGGCCATCTCTGACTGCGGTCAATAAAGTAGTAAGGAGCTTAGAAAGTGGCTTAGTGGTGCATCTGGAAGACCCCGCAATAAATCTCCTGTTTGTATGGGTTTTTATGAAGTTTAGGGACCCAGTAGATGTAGGGGAGCTGATTGTTATCATCATCCGCTTTGATGCCAAAGGATGCAAAACAGAGTTGTGATTTTCATGATAGTGTAGTGGGAGTATAAGAAGGGTTTCCTGATGAACTGTCAATTCCCATCTCCTTAACCAGACAGTCAAGATAGTGTTTCTTACACACGAACAGTATGTTGTTAGAAGCTTTGTCTGCAGGGACAATGACGTAATTTTCATGGAGGTTGTCCATAGTTTTCCTAACGAGGGGATCTTCAAATATACTGGGATTTCTGGATTTCATTGATGTTTTCAAACGCCAAATACGATTCACAATTAACGACTTAATGGACCTGATCCAGTCGGACAGCGTCTCGACATCTTCTTTCTCTTTACAACATCGAAAGACAACACGGGGTACATCGAAACGATAGACAACACGGTGTACATCGAAATAGATGTAGGCAATCCTTACAGTGTAACTTTGGTTAAAGGCCAAAAATGGTCGTGTGTACAGATTATAACATTTTAGTAAAAAGTATGAAAATATTTAACAGCCATATTGAAATAATAAATGAATTAGTGTGAGAAATTTTCACAGGGACAATAACGCAATAACTGTAATATTATAAGAGCATACATCTCAAACACGGGGAGACTTTCTACGGACTCCACGCAGCACGAGAGACAAACTCTGCAGCAAATAGGAAAAATGAAAGGATATGGAGTGAATGTACATGTGACAAAAACGCACACGATACAAAGTCTTTATAAACAACACACAGTTATTTACTGCCTATGATACAATAGCAAGTTTATGGTTCCCTGAGACACAACTATTTCCCGACGCGAAGCGGAAGAAAATAGTTGGTGTCAAGGGGAACCATAACGTTGTTATTGTTCGAATAGCCAGTAAACAAGTGTTTTATTATACCGAATCAAACATTTTTTTTCAAAATACCGAGAATGAATTGAAAAAGAACTGTATAATTTTTTCCATTTTAAAAATTCAAAAAGGTCACTCATGCGGAACTGTCACGCCAATTGACCAATGAGTGTCGTCACTTTAAAGTCCTCGAAAAGTCAGCATAGTGTTATTCACCGGAGCTGTTCACTGACCAGTTAAATAAGAAATAGACGTAGCATATGAAGATTATGAATTTTAAACTGAGAAAAAATTGCGCGACACTTCTAAAAATGATCCGGATCAATTGTGGAAAATTTTAAACGATTTCAGTAACCAAACCAAATCAAGTAATCAACAAATCTCTATTGATACTTTGTATGGCTATTTTAAGAAATTAAACCAGAATATGCATAATGATTTTGATATTGATTTTGATTTAATAGACGTAAATAATGCTTGTGATATGAGTTGTAAGTTAGACTTTGATGACAGTTTTGTAAATGATATTGTAAATAATCCCATATTTGTAACTGAAATCACAGATGCTGTTCAGGTTTTGAAAAATTCTAAAACGCTGGGGATAGATGAAATATTAAACGAATATTCAAAGAGCACTATCAATTCGATGGTTGATTTATATTTTCATTTATTTAATTTATAGTTTATTTATTTAATAAAATCTTAGAATCTGGTTTTATACCAAGCGTGTGGCTAATTGGTATCATTGTTCCTATATACAAAAATAAAGGAGATCACAGTGACCCAGATTCATACAGAGGAATAACTATGGTATCTGCTGTCGGAAAATTATTTAAGGCTATATTAAATGCTAGACTTACAAAATTAGCGGATTCAGTAAATATGATTTCTGCTTCACAGGCTGGGTTTATAACGGTACAACATATTTTGTCTCTATATACAGTTCTATTTATTATCCGGAAAAAAAAATTATTTTGCACTTTTATAGACTTTAGTAAAGCTAATGATACCATGTGGCGAATAAGTTTATGGCAAAAAATGATGTAAAAGGAAAAATTCTTAGGGTTATTTATAATATGTATAATAATATTGAATCATGTGTTCGAGGTGGGGAAGATATATCTGATTTTTCAATTCTGAGAAAGGGGTAAGGCAGGGGGAAAATATACCACCCTTTCTATTTTCTATAGTGTAGACTGTCTAAAAACAGTAAACTCATCTTTTTATGATGAAATAGGAATTGATGTTCAAATATTTGTGTTACTTTATGCTGACGATACTGCCTTGCTGTCTGAGAGTGAGGATGGGCCACTAAAAATTTAAGATAAATTTGAAATTTATTGCAATACTTGGATTGACAGTGAATCTCTCAAAGTCTAAACTTGTCATATTTTCTAAACGGTGGCCTAGAAAAAAAGTATGAATTTTTCTTTCAGAATATTCTGTTAGAAATCCAAGAATCTTACTCTTATTTGGGAATTGAGTTCAGTTATAACGGAAAATTTAATGTGGCTAAGAAACGCTTAGTGGAACAAGCCCGACGGGCTATATATGCATTGTTACAAAAAAAAACCCAAAAAAGTGTCTCCCTATCGATCTTCAATTAAAGCTTTTTGACTCGTTAGTTGTGCCAATGTTATTACACGCATCTGAAATATGGGGTTTTGAAGACAGTATCATAAAAGAAAGGTTCCATTTACATTTTTTGAAACGCATTTTGAATGTACGAAATAGTAAATGTACTCCAAACTATATGGTGTATGGAAAAACTGGTCGCTTCCCGTTGGATATTTACATTAAGCAAAGAATGCTGAACTTTTGGGTAAAATTGATCTGTAACAATAAGTTATCATGTCTTATTTAATATAAGCTTGGATATCATCTATTTACGAATAAATCAGTCAATTTTAGTTGGATACAACATATAAAGTCTGTATTTGATGAGATGGGTTTAAGTTATATTTGGAATTCCTAACTGGCACTTTGTCCTGTTGATATCAAAACAACATTGAAGCAATATTAGTTGACCAGTTCATACGAAAATGGTTCTCTGGAATGAATACCTCATTAAGAATACAGCTTTATACTAATTTGAAAAACGATTTTTTAATTGAGTCATATTTTATAAAATTACTTCTATTTCATTGAAAATTTAATAAGCAAACTCAGATGCTCAAATGTAAAATTCCCAATTAAAACAGGACGATGGGAGGGGAAACTAAAAGAAGAAAGAATCTGCAAGTTGTGCAATGAAAGGAATATAGCAGATGAATTTGATTATTTGTTTATATGCTCAAATATAGATATTGTGAGACTCCGTGAAAAATATATTCCTGTTTAGTATACAAGGAGACCAAATATTTATAAAATGTACGGACTTCTCAATTATTGTAATGAACCCGTAATGAGAAAATTGGTTATTTTTATCAACAAAATTATGAAATTATTGTAACTTACCTTTAGAAATACTTGGAAATCACAGAAAAAATTACAAATAAATCCAAATTGAGAAATTCAAACACAATTTTAGTTACAGTATGTGTTGTGACTTTTTCGCTTGGTTGAACTTATCACTGTTGAGTATGCGTTGTATTGTCAGTATTGTCTAAACATGTGAAATTGTGTATTTTGTCTTGTAGTAAGCTTTATTGTAACTATATGTTATAATGTATATTTATTACATATGTTTGTAATGTGTATGTGTTATATATGTTTGTCTTGTCCACCTGCATGATTATTTTGTAATGTCTGCCTCTTGTTACATTGTATCCAATGTCTGAGTGTAGAAATAAAACTTGAAACTTGTTAATAGTCTTTGAATGATTAAACGGTCTTTGAACTATTCACCGGTAAATAGTTCTTTTCTGAACTTTTGAAAGAAATATACTTTTTATGACTGTGAATTTTACATTAAAAATATCGGAAAGGTATACTAATTTTTGTTTAAATTTTACAATAATTAGTGAATTATCAAACCACAATTTGCGTTGTTTTCTTAGCAGGATAACTGTCTTTAATACCCTAGATGATTTGATTATGAAAAGTGCAGGAACAAAGTCTTCCAAGATTCAAAAAAGAGAACCATCCAATTTGCTAAGACATGGTAAAAAAAGTTTTGCATTGTTTTTATTTTTTTTAATTAGGATCTGTGAAATGCCTATTATTGATCAATTAAATATTAAATAGATAATGAAAAGGTATAAAATGTACCCCCTTTCTATGATATCGCAGTGTATATTTTACATCTTTCCGAAAACTTTGACTTGACTGGCCAGTCATTCTATTTATAGATTTGTTAGACTCTTATAGTCCTAGTTGGAAAATTCATTGTTTCTGTAAAAATATCTAGACCATTGCTAACTAAACATACTTTTATTTATTCCCTTAAATGGCAGACATTTATGCTAGGGGCCGTCTTGAACTTACTATGAGGTATGAGCAAAGCTCATTGTTGAAGGCCTCATGGTGACTTCAAGATGAAGAACAACAATAAAAGCGTTGATCCTTTGCTTGTTTTTTACCATGTATTTGTAGAGACTTTGTCTCATGTGCATTTACTCCATATCCTTTTATTCACCATTTATGTTTTTTTATTGATGCCACATGTAAGTAAACGATAGTTGTAACAATTCGTCTGCCCCTTTACGAAGGAGTGTCGTCTGTCTATTAACTTTTTACTTCACACTTACAGTGAAGTTTCATTACTATTTTTAAAAGAGTCTAACATAAAACTAATTTGTTCCACAAAATAAGCTGTGAAAATTTGGATAAGGCACTTCTGTCAACTCTTAGAACATATCATATTATAGGAATAAAAGTAATTTTGGAGGAGTTTATCGATGTGTAAACGCGGCCGACTCACTCACAAACTGAATAAAGTCCGAAGGACTTTATGTAAAGTTTGTAAGCGAAAGGCCGCGTTTACACATCCATAAACTCCTCCAAATTTACTTTTATTTCTTATAATTCCAATCTTTTGAACTTTAAACAACACTTTCATTGATTTGACGTCAACATATACTGCACTATTTTCCTCGGAGCGTATTCATGGGCAAGAAGTGTTTATCAAGAAAATAATTTCGTTGTTGTCCTTGACATTGACCAATGAAATTGGACTGGAAATATACTATTATGGTGAATAAAAGGATATGGAGTAAATGCGCAAGAGACAAAGTCTCTACAAATACATGGTAAAAACAAGCAAAGGAACAACGCTTTTTTTGTTGTTCTTCATCTTGAAGTCACTATTATGTACTATTCACACATTAGAATTGTTAAATATTGGGGTAAATTAGGGTATCCGCACTGTATTCAAACAAACGTATACACGTTTCTAGTTTATGATTAATATAGCAAAGATAGCAGGAAACACTTGCAATGGCCGAAAATTACAAACACATGCACCAATCTAACAGGGAACTGCAAATGACAAACATAGAGAACGATAGGAACTCGAGATGATTGCTGTTTTAACCTTTGTTCATAATTCTATTTATTGAAAATATATATCATGATTGTGTATGTTCTATTTCGTGAACCCAGACGAACATAAATATTATTGTTATTTTATTTATGTAAACATTTGTAATTTCATCCAAATGCCAGTACTAGTGGGCGGGAGGGAAAATTAGACATCTGTCATACACTTATCCCAGAATTGCCCTAAAGTTGGAAATTTACTCTTACGAGTTACTCTTATCGCAGAAATTTTAATATCTTGGAATATTGTTCAATGAAACATAATATTCCATGTAGGTTGTTCTGATATGATTGACAGTTAACTATAACATATTTTTTGGGCACTCAGCATATTATTCGTATTAGAAAAATGACGTAAACGTAGATCGTGTGTAGATCCTTCTATAAACATATACAAGGCTGTCATTCGGTTACGCCGATAAAAATGATCGTGAGGGATTCGTAACGGCGGTTAAGTCTTTAGACTGGATCGTGAGGGATTTGGTGACACCATCGTAAGGGATTAAATTGACAATTATTTGGAAAAAACTTGAAATTTTGAAACAGAAGAGAACTAATTTGGTAAAAGAAATGTGTCTGTCAAAATGATTATTATCAGACTATCGCTTAGGACAAAAAAATATTTAAAAGGTACAACATGCAGGCGACGTTGAACCCAACTGACTTTTTGAAGATTCGTAGCACATTTTTTGCTCTTGTTGGAAAAATGCCTTTGCTCGGTGTTCAAATTTCTACTACAACATATATTCTTTATATAATGCTTACTAATGACGGGTTTGCGTTTTGTACTAGGTAAACGAGAAACACACAAAATATGATTTTGTGCATTTTCATCCAAAAATGATCGTGAGGGATGGAGTGACGAAATTTCTGATCGTGAAGGATTAAGCTTAACCATGATTATAAGAAGAGAAATGTGTTTTTTCTCTCCTATTCATTTTTGTATATGTGCGTGTCTTTATTTTGCTTTACTATGCCGTGTTCATGTTTTTTCTTTGTTTCTTTGTTTTTCCAATGTTGCCATTGTCCTTGGGTTGTTCGTTTAAGACTGACGGTTTGGTTCTCACTTACTATATTCAGCAATATTACGATGATATTAAAAAGCACATTAAACAATGGTAAGTATTTTCAAAAGTGCAGTAGTGTTTATTATTGGATTATTCTTGTTACCGCGGCAACATTTGAATATGTAACTTTCACTATTGAATCAAATTGTCGGATTCCTTAATTCATGTCGTCTTCGTCTATGGATTTAATAAAATATTTTAACTTAATGTTTCCAATTATATTCAAATGAAATTCGATTGACCTAGAACTGCTTTCTTGAACCGAGAAAAAAATGTTTATCAGCATTTCATTGACATTTGTTTTATGAGCGTGATTCATGTGTGCTCAATATACATTTCAGTTATGGTGTAATTGTGCTTTAGAGAATTTCTCATATGGATGCACTAGCATATCTTAAATTTTGACATTTTTATTATCTTTTTAATATTAAATTATTATTCTGAACACCTGTTTGTTGTGCCCACATCTCATGATTTTATTATGCCAAGTTTTCTTACCTATGACTCGATGAGTGCCCCGTGTTTGTGTAAGTGTTGTGATTGTCTTCTTTTATTCTTTTGTCGGGCAACAAATGACAGCGAGTCTACACATTGCCAGGTAATTTTATGGTTGTTTTTTTTTTACAACACCGCATTCATGTTTGATAAGCATGGCTGTAGCGTTTCTCGACAATTAGCATTGAATTCAACTCAAGCGATGCTACGGAGCGTCTTGAACATGCCTATGAGATATGAGCAAAGCTAAATGTGAAAGCCTTATGGTTCATTAAGATGAAGAACAATAATAAAAGTTTTGTTCAATTGCTTTATATTAACATCTATTTGTAGAGATTTGTCTCATATGCATTTACTCCATATCCCTTTATTATCTGCACTGATGAGACATAAGTTGTCGAAATGCGCATATGCAGAAAGTAAATTCACAGTAACTTCGGAGTAGTATATGGGCACAGTTCGTCTAATATTTGTGGTGGTGGAGCGTGGTGGAGCCGGAAGTGACGTCACCGGAAGTGACGTAGACCGGAAGTGACGTGATGGAAGTCACGTGACCGGAAGCGGAAGTCACGTGACCGATGTATAACATGTCAAACATTGCGCATGCGCAACCGGAAGTAGGTATGTATCTACTGTAAGTAGCCATATTGACCGGAAATGACGTGTTGGAAGAGGGCAAAGCCCCGTAGGTGTGTTGTCGGAAGGTATGGGAGCGCGCATGCGCGACCGGAAGTAGGTGTGTAACTACTGTAAGTAGCCATATTGACCGGAAATGACGTGTTGGAACAACACGTGACCCTGCAAGGGTCACAGTTGACCTTGTTATATGACTTTACTACCGTGTACATGCGCGACCGGAAGTGGGCGTAGCCCCAGGTATACACCGGAAGTGGTCTAATTTGAAGCCCTATACGGGCCTATTGATAGGAGATGACGTGTTGAAAGAGTGCAAGACCCCGCTGGGGTGTTGTATGACCTTGTTATATGACGCGTGCGCGACCGGAAGTGGGGCGTTGCCCCAGGTATAGACCGGAAGTCGGGTATTTTCTTTATTTATCTCCCCTTTTTGTGTGTTGTAACAATATTCTTTGTATTTTCTTCCCTTTTCATTCAATTTCTCCCTTGTCTCACCCTTTTTTAAATGTTGTTATACCTTTTCAACCCCTTCTGCAATCCAATGTTTAGATTAATGTCCTCTTATGCCACCCTTTTCAATGTTGTATTTCATTCAATTTCTAGACTAATACCCTTTTTAAATGTTTTAATAGTATTTTGCTCTTGTTTCAATGTTGTTCTTTGTATTTTCTATCTTTTTCATCCAATGTTATTAATGTTTTCTTGTCTAACCTTTTTTTTATATGTAATTTTATTGTTTTATACTTTTTTCATCCAATTTTCTCCATAATCCCACCCTTTTCTATTGTTGTTCTCTGTAATTTCGTCCTTTTTCAGTATTGTTCTGTAATCCAATGTTTCATCTAATATCCAGGTGGTGTCTTCTATCAGGTCTGCGTTCGTCAAAGAGACATAACTCTTGGGATTTCCCGCGTTTCTTTTTGGGTGTCTTCTATCAGGTCCGCGTTCGTCAAAGGGACATAACTCTTGGGGGTTCTCGCATTGTTGGTGGATGTTTTCTATCACGGCCGCGTTCGTCAAAGGGACATAACTCTTGGGAGTTCCCGCGCTTTT
>MJUU01043932.1:56604-86023 GCA_002080025.1 Modiolus philippinarum | reverse complement strand
CGGTTCTACATAGTAGGATCTACCGTCACTTCTGTACCTATTAGTATGGAGCTAATTCTTTACTTTGATGATTATATAATTGAATTTATGTTACCGTTTTTGCCATGTCTTTGGACTTCGATTTTTGTAGTCATCGCTTCCCTTGTTCCTTCGGTATTCTACAGCCGTTGTTTGAATTTATGAATTAACACCTTTATAATTAATAAAAAATGGAAATTACACACATAAGAGACCAGTAAGGATCGCGAACCATCGTAAACTGTGTCTAGAAACGCCACGACCAAAGCAGTACATTGACCTCTACCATATTTCTCATACAAGAGCAAACTCACTAGGAATCGCAAAGAAGCCTAAATTTCCTGCCCCTACCCATTCTCCCATTTTCCAGTGGCAATCAACGCTCCATTAAGTATTTAATAATTTGATACAATTTTCTCTGTGGCAGACTAATGTGGGAAATAAGTGGAAATAGTTGAATAGGTAGTTGCAACTAACCTTCACTTTTAGATCAAGAATATGTAGATACATAATGTCTGGTTAAATAAATGATGCCGTGAATTTAGGTAATGCCTGCATTTCTTATCGTGCTGTATAATTCAAAGCCCGATATCATTGAAAGAAGCCTGAGAAGTCAAAATGAAATATTTTAATACCTCATACTAGTGAGTATATTTTTTATTATTTCTTTTATTTTGTTTTTTTTGTCTCGCAGTGTACGTGCTACTATTTTTGAAAAAAAATTATTTATAGTGCCCAATGCAGTTTCTTGTTGTATGTAAGCGATAAAGAGGTCGATTTAAAAGATCTAAAGTGCGATTAAATTATACTAAGTTTAAATGTAAAGGTTGTATATAAGTTGATATTGGAATTCCTTTTTTATAATTTATTGTGTACTAAATATTTTTGAGAATTCACCTCGTATATATCTCCTACTCGTGGGTCTTTATCTATTGTTTCCTATTGTATTAATTTCCATATGTTACCTAGATGAACCTAAAATATAATTTTTAATAATCTTAATTTTATTACAAATTCAGAAAGACGATGAATTTTAGTATTGTTATGCGAGTCAACCCGTGATAGTGGCGAGTTTTAAATTCCAACCTACCGATTTTATTACCAAATTGCATTTTCATTAAGTACATTATTTCCTAGGCGAAATAATTATAGTCCTAATATATTCCACTCTTGTATTTTTTACAGTAAAAAAAACAATGTCATTCTGCAAAACAAATGTTTGTAATATGAAGCTCTACCATACAAAATCCTAGACTAAGTGGGAATAAAAATAGAGATATTCCGTCAGGAACCTGTCAATATCTGGTTCATTGATGTAAATACCAACACCTAAGTTACGGAATTGCATAAACTTTGAAACTGTGGATACAGAATTCCTGGTCTGCTTTCCAATTCTTGGATCAATGGACAGTGGTACTGTTTGTTTATTCAACTGTGCGTCTGTGACATTGTTGACTGCATTGTCAATGGCTTCGTCTAGGAAGTAGTTGATTTTCACCTTATTGTAGGTTCATCGTAACTTCGTTAACACTGTGACTTATATTTTCCGCTTGACTGACTTACATTCAAGTCTAGGTCCGAGTTCAGATTTCGGTCAATGTACATGGTAGGATCGTCTAACCTTGCACATGCATGCATCTCTGATGGTAAGTCAGCATCATGGCAAAATTTGATCACTTTGACCTACATATTCTGCTTGACTGACCTACATTCAAGTTTACGTCCGAGTTCAGATCTCAGTCATTGTACATGGTAGGATCATCTAACCTTGCACATGCATGTATCTCTGATGGTAGGTCAGCATCCATGCAAAATTATGTCTGTTTGACCTACATTTTCCGCTTGACTGACTCACATGCGAGTTTACATCCGAGTTGATATCTCCGTGCGAGTTTACATCCGAGTTGATATCTCCGTCACTGTACATGGTAGGATCATCTAACCTTGCACATGCATGCATCTATGATGGTATGTCAGCATCCAGGCAAATTTAAGTCACTTTGACCCACATTTTCCGCTTTAGTGACTTACATTCAAGCTCATGTCAGGGATCAGATGTCAGGTACTGTAAATGGTGGGATCATCTTGCATGTGCATGCATCTATGATGGTAGCTCAGCATTCAGACAAAATTAAGTCACTTAAACCTACATTTTACCCATGAATGACTTACATTAATGGATACATCCGAGTTCATATCTCAGTAACTGTACATTGTAGGTTCAGCTAACCTTGCATATGCATGTAATTTTGATAGTATGTCAGCATCTAGGCAAAATTTGGTTGCTGTGACAACTGGCCATAACTAGGCGAACTTTGTAATCGTTGATTACCTATGTTTTATTTTGTCACAAACTTTGTGTTGTAAATGTACCGTATATTGTGGGATGCATTTCAAGACATGCGGGTTACTACATATTGTTTGTTTAGTTTAGGATAATGTTTGTATCCTGCATATATCATGTATATATTGTGTCCAAACTTGTACTACGTGTATGTCTAAACCTGTATGATGTCTCATCTGTCTCTATCAGTTTTTAAACATCTTTGACATTATGGTCTTCCACATGTTTAGATTTTATCTGCACTGAAGAGACATAAGTTGTCGAAATGCGCATATGCAGAATCAAAATTAACAGTAACTTCGGTATTTAGTTATCTGTAATATATCCACCCTAAACTTTAAATCATATTTGTCGGTCGAGCACACAATATTTTTGCAAAAAATAAAAAAAATGGATTCATAGTATTTTAGCAATTCTATTTCTAAAACATACTTTATCACATTGTTTTTTTAACTCACATGATTCATTTTTATTTCATTTTGCCTGAGTCTTAGGGGGAACAGAACTTATTTTTTTATCTTGTTTGGTCATTTTGATCTTATCACGATCTTGCCAGGCTTAACGCAATTTTGTTAAGACAGTGTAAGATTTTAAGTAGTCTTCAAGATAATTGATTTCAAGGATGATCAAGATTTGTAAAGATAGTTTAAGATTAAACAAGATCCAAATTACGTTTTAGAACGATCAAGACGAATTAAGTTTGTTAAGATCAAACAAGATCCCCATGTAATCTTGTTTGATGTAGACAAACTTGATCGCCCTGGAAAGAAGTTATCGTGTTTGATCTTGATCAACTGAACAGGGTTCAGGGGTTCTTGAAATACGACTGAATATATTACAGTCTTGACAAAATTGTGTTAAGCTTGTTAAGACTATGACAAGATCAAAAAGGCCAAACAAAATCAAAACTAATAAAGATACTGCTTGAAGGATATAGTGTTTCGCAAATTCTGCTTTTGGGACATTTAAATACCTTCATGAAGTGAGATCACAAAAGGATACTGGGACATACCTAAAGTGCAACAATGTTTTTATGCATTCAAATCCGTCAAAATGATCAAAAGTATTTTATACCGGTTTGATAATTACAATGCATGTTGATTATAAACCCATCACAATATAATGACGACTATTGATGTCAATTGAAAACAACAGGTAGTTACCTCAATCTAATCTCACTGTTAAAGTCGGGCGAAAATAAAGTTGTGAAACCTGGTCTTACGGTCACCTTTGTATAGCGTTAACCTTTTCATAGCGGTCACATTTTTGTTTCCTTACAGATTTTACTATATAAATGTAGTCTATATAACGGTCACCTCCTCAACGCGGTCAGCGGTCAGTAAAATTGAGTCTTTTTAGTCAAAATTCCTACCTATAACGGTCATCACTCGCATTTTGTTTACATTGAAAGTATAATATTTATCTTGAAGCCAGTTACGTTAATTAATCAGAAGTATTCCGAATGTGAAATTTTAATGTTTTTTTTTTTCGTACTCAGCTGTTCGATGTGTAAACAATATAATTCGGTTTCTTTAGGCCGTGTAAATTTTGTGTACAGGTAAAGTGGACATTCTAATTCCAAAAATAGACAACAATTTGGAAATTTGGCTCCTTTATATAAAGGTCTCCTGCTTATAGTGGTCATTTGTCCTGAATCCCCTTAGTGACCTTTATAGACAGGTTTAACTGTATATAAAGTTACTTGTTGATTCTGAAGAATATGATGAATAACAAAATACCGAAGTTAAGGAGTCACTAAATGAGGAGAGGATAAAGACCCTGTAATAGTGAAAATCAAAAAGAATGGCAATACAGGGAGGAACAGTGGACAAAAGAAGAGCAAAACATAAAAAGCGAGTTTACTTAATTTATAAAATCAAATATAAAACCCAGAAATTATGTTGCGCTCGGTGTAAAACCACAAAATTCCATTTTATCTGAGCAAAGTTTGACATTTTATCATAAGCAAATGAACTTCAAAGTTTTTATTGTTATGGTATGTTTTAGTGAACATTTGAGAAATGATTTAATTCACTTCGTCTTTTTATTCAACTGAGGAAGCTAACTTTGTTTACAACAAACTGTGTGGAGGGACGCCATGCTCCATGCAGTATGAAGAAACCTTCTATACTTTTCTAATGAGAGCAGCCTCGCTAAAGGTTGTTTAAAAAGCTAACTGTCCTGGCCCTACCCACTTCTCCATGGCATTCTATATAATGATCTGAATAAATCGATGGTGTTAAATACACAATAACATTGTAATTTAAACATCACTACATTCTCTAAACGCAATGAACATTGTGTATGGAAGCCATGTGATATTAATACCGACATGGAAAGGTTACACTAGGCTATCGAAAATCTTTTTTGAGGAATCGTTGATAGTCGACGGGTAAAACCTCTGGTTAACATGCTGTGCCGAAGATGTTCAGTTTATTGATTGATTGAATATTGTTTAACGTCTACTGAGCAATATTTCAGCTTTATCGAGACGAGAACAAGTTTGCTAATAAAAAATCACTTTAGGGTATGGAAAGGGTCATGGGACGGAAAATTCTGCTTGCCACTGGAAAATTAGGGTGAAATCGAAAGGGGCGGGTACTTAGCCTTGTAGCTGATCACCTACGGACGACTCAAAAAGAATTTGCTACAAGGGTTCTTTAACGTGCAGAAAGCGTGGCATTTCTTCCGACACGTGTACCTGAATTTACATCCCATCCGAAAGATGGGTTGTGTATTTATTCATCCCCCACAACCACGGATTTGGTCCTATTTCTATATCCCGGGGTTCCCTCGGGGTCAGCCCCGTCTAGGAGGGGTCATATCCAGCAAGCCGGAGATACAAGGTCCTATTATTATACCCCGGGGTTCCCTCGGGGATCCGAAGATGTAACTAGAGGCTCTCAAGAGCCTGTATAGCTCACCTGGTCCATGACTGGCATAAACTGCAGCCTAAATTACTCATTTTCTAGAAGTTTCAAAGGAGAAAATCTTTGAACGTGTTTCCCCATAGGGTCCAATGTTAAACAATGGTCCCCGCTGGCGGCCATCTTGGATGAGGTGCAGACTTGTCAGACATAATTTTTAAGAAGACCATTAAAGGCCTATTGTGACCAAGTTTGATTCCAACTGACCAAGTAGTTTCAGAGAAGAATGTCTTTGAATGTGTTTTTCCCATAGGGTCCAATGTTAAAATATGTCCCCCGCTGACGGCCATCTTGGAATACATGCAGACTTACCAGACACATTCTTCTATAGGTACCGACTATGGACAGTTGTCACCATGTATGGTACTAATTGGGCAAGTAGATTCAGCAGTTTCCACGGTAATTTAAAGCCACACTATTCATTACAACCCATTTCAGACCATCATTCAAGAAAAAAATTGGGCAGGGGTTCCCCTTATAATTCAGATAATGCATATTGCTGAAATCAAAACATTCCAAGTCCCCGTTTCCATAAAAAAATTTAGCAGGGTTTCCCTTTACAATCTAGTTTAAACATATTTCTTGTATTGTGAAGAAAACTATGAAGCACAATACGACAATCAAGCTTACATTGTAAGTTATACAGTTGAACTTCAGTCTCTCAAACTTTGGTAGCTGGAACACCACCAATATCTTGAACTGTATTTAAAAGTCTGATCATGTTTTACTATAATTCTAAATTTGTTTGACTTTCTTGACAAAAAAACATTCATGCTAAGGACCACTTTCGACACCAGTTTTAAAGTCAATAAAAGGGCTACGCCGAGCGCAGCATGATACGACAGCAGCATGTCGACCACTGAAATTTGGACACAAAAAGAAGCTTGACACAGTTATTAGCTAGGAACAAAATAGGGGAAAATTCAACCCTTTTGATCACTTACTGATGAAAAAAACGTAAGAGCTATGCAAAATATGTACTATCAACTAAAACCTTACATCCATAGAAATTCAAAGAATAAAATTCCATCGAAATCTGATGAAAAATAAAGTTATGACATATTTAGAAAAAAATGCAATTTTGGCCCCTTTGACCCCTTGTAGCTCGGAAACGGAAAGAGCCACGCCAAATCCGTTGCATACTTCTGAAAGCTTGGATCAAGAGGAATCCAAAGAAAAAAAACCCATCGAAATCCGATGAAAAATAAAGATTTGACATATTTAGAAAAATTGCAATGTTGGCCCCTTTGACTCCTTGTAGCTCGGAAACGGTAAAAACTATGTCAAATCCATTGACATACTACTGAAAGCTTAGATCAAGAGGAATCCAAAGAAAAAAAATCACATCGAGATCTGATGAAAAATAAAAATTCTACATAATCTGCAAATTCGCAATTTTGGCCCCTCATAGCTGGGAAAGGAAACAAGTTATCAAAAATCTAATAGCTCAGCGCCATATTAATTTTTCATAAGGAATCCATTAAAAAGAACTGCATCAAAATCGGACTTAAAATAAAAAAAAAAATTTGGAGATTTGCCCCTGTTGGGCCCCATTTATCTCGTGAGCGGTATATGCTACGTGAAATCCGTTGGGATATCCAAGATTGGAAATTTCCTCAGGAGCACACTGAAAGAAAAATCTGATTAATAATAAAGATTCTACAAACATGTGAAAACACCCAATTTAACCCTATTTGGCCCTTTTTTAAAAACGGGTGGGGCCATAATGACCAAAACTAAGCCAAGCCTTCCTTTTGTACCAAAGAACATTATATTAAAATTTCATAAGGATTGATCTACTGGAACTAAAGTTAAAGTGTCTACAGACGACGACGACAGCACCATACCAATATACGACCGCAAAAAAATTTTGCGGTCGTATAAAAACATCATTTTGTAAATGGCGGGCAATGACAATTTTCAACATCAGTTTTGAAGTCACAACTTCCATATCTATTTGGAAACCACATTTCATTGAAATCGGAAAATGTTGAATTTTCCCGCCTTTTTCAGCGGCCATTTTGAAAATGGCATTCGATTGATTGAATATTGTTTAACGTCTACTCAGCAATATTTCAGCTATATCAAGACGAGAACAAGTTTGTTAATAAATAATCACTTTGGGGTATGGAAAGGGCCATGGGACGGGAAATTCTTACTGCCACTGGAAAAGTAGGTGAAATCATTTAGCCTTGTAGCCGATCACCTACGGACCACCCAAAAAAGAGCTTGCTACAAGGGTTCTTTAACGTGCAGGAAGCGTGGCATTTCTTCCAACACGTGGACCTGAGTTTACATCCCATCCGAAAGAGGGGTTGTGTATTTACTAATCCCGCACAACCACGGAATGGGTCCTATTTCTATATCCCGGGATCCTCGGGGTCAGCCTCCGTTTAGGAGGGGCTACACCCCGCAAGCCGGAGATACTAGGTCCTATTTCTATATCCCGGGGTTCCCTCGGGGTCCTCTGTTAGGAAGACTCATACTCCAAGCTCAGAAGATGGTGCGGGCCTATTCATAAGCCGGGACCGCGCAGGGCGGAAATGGCATTCGACGAACAATTTTTAACATCGGTTTTGAAATTGCAACATCAATACCTATTTGGAAACCAAATTTCATTGAAATCAGACAACGTTGATTTTTCCCGCCTTTCTTGGCGGCCATTTTCAAAATGGCGGTCAAAAAACAACTTTCAACACTGGTTTTGAAGTCGCAACATCAATATCTATTTGGAAACCAAATTTTAATGAAATTCAACAATGTTGAATTTTCCCGCCTTTTTTGGCGGCCATTTTGAAAATGGTGGTCAAAGAACGATTTTCAACACCACATTTGAAGTCAGCACAGCATGGCAAACATTTTATCAATTTACACATAACCTTCATCTTCTATAGTTTTGGAAATAAAAGACGAAAAATATGAAAATTTTGAAAATTCTGTGAAAAAGGGCAGTAACTCCTACAAGGGTTTTTGGATTTTCTCCAAAATTTTAGAGTGGGTAGATCTTGATATGCTGAACATTTTTGCAGTTTAAAGTTGACCTCTATCTGCTATAGTTTCTTTGATAAAAAATAAAAAATATCAAAATTTTGAAAAATTTCCGGAAAAAGGGCATTAACTCCAAAACTGGTAATCAGATTTTCCTCAACATTGCAGGGCGGGTAGATCTTGCCATGCTGATCACTTTTACCCCATGTCAGATTTTGGATATCTGTAACGGTTTTCGAGTTATTTGCCAAAAACAGCAATTTACCCCTATTTGCTATTTTTAGTAACGGCAGCCATGTTGTTTGGTCCTCGGACTAATCGAACACAATTTTGAATCTAGATACCCTGGTAATGATTCAGACCAAGTTTGGTTAAAAGTGGCCTAGTGGTTTCAGAGGAGAAGATTTTTGAAAAAGTTTACGACGGACGGACGACGGACGCCAAGTGATGGCAATAGCTCACATGGCATTTTAGGCAAGGTGAGCTAAAAAGCCAGTTTTGGGACAACCAAAAATTCAATCTGTCAGTCAGCTGGTTTCGAGAATTTAAATTACAATGACATTCGTAGATTAAAATAATTAAAATCATAGCAACTTCTTCCCATGAGTCAACACTAAAGGTTGTCCTAACCCATTTACGAGATTTCAGAATGAAATTCCTCATCATTGAACAGAACGGCCAATGGAGAGATTCCAATCGTGACGATTTTGGATCCGCGGGTTACACTATATCCTATACTTGATCATATTTTTATTTA
Organism: Modiolus philippinarum; assembly: GCA_002080025.1. Lineage (NCBI taxonomy): Eukaryota > Metazoa > Mollusca > Bivalvia > Mytilida > Modiolidae > Modiolus > Modiolus philippinarum. The sequence continues at coordinate 76,989 of MJUU01043932.1, read as the reverse complement.
TTCATTATATTATTATTTAATTCTATTGTTGACACTATCAATTGGTATTAGTTAATTCCACTGTAAGAACTTGTTTGTTAAAGTCATTGACATCCTTTGTACACTGCCAATTGTAAAGATACTTGTGTGCAAGAAAAAATGTTGACATTCTATGTAAAACTTCCAAGTATTGTTGAAATATGTATTCGTTAATCGCTTTGTTTGATAAACCGAAGACAGTCGTTTGTTGACTGAAACCTTTGTCACTTTTTTAACAACATTCATATATTTTAAAGATATCGTTGCACAATCTGAATTATTTTTTTCGTGCTCCATTGTCATGAGGGCCGTGTTTTGATTTTTCATTTGACAAAGTCCAAAACCAATGATTGTCAAACAAACTTCAGTACTATAGTATACAAGGAACGACACTGAGGTGGATCAACAACTTTCTTAAAGACCGATATCAACAGGTCGTAGTCGATAATGCAACATCTAGGACATCACCAGTTACACCAGGTGCCCCACAGGGAACAGTATTAGGCCCAACACTTTTCCTTATATTTATTAACGAGATAGCCGACCAAGTTACATCAACAACTGGCGTTTTGCTGACGACTGTGTAATTTACAGATCAATTAATAACAACAGAGATCATGAAATGCTTCAAGACGACCTCAGTAAACTTGTTCAGTGGAGCAACTTCTGCCAGATGGAATTCAACGTCAGGAAATGTGCCATCGTGCAGTTTTCAAACATCACTAAGAAGACCATTCAACTATACTATGGCAGGGACAAAACTGGAAACTGTTCACCACCACCCTTACCTTGGCGTCGAAATTCATGATACACTCGAAGTAAAATTTACAACATTTGTAGGAAAGCTGCTGGTCTATTGGGATATATAAAACGGAATTTAAGACATTGCCCACCAAAGGTTAAAAAGCGCTCTTATCAAAGCCTTGTAAGACCGAAACTAGAATATTCCACCCCCATCTGGAATCCACTACACACCACTCAGATAAAGCAAGTAGAAAAGGTTCAACGTAATGCCGCTAGATTTGTACTCAATCGACCATATAATCCGGAAAAATCAGAAAGTGTTACAACAATGATAAAGCAATTAAACTGGAACACCCTACAGCATAAAGAACCATAGCTGATGTAACCATGATGTGCAAAGTAGTTCATCATCTAGTGGCAATACCAGCACATTACTTTCCTCCACAATCAACATCTACAAGAACTAGATACATATACAGCATAAAGTTTATTCCACACCACTGCCACAACAATACCTAGCGCCATTCGTTTTCGCCCAGGACAGTCATTGTTTGGAACATGCTACCAAAACAGCTGTCTCGTCACTTTTCACTGGAGGCTTTGAAGTCGTCCATCAAGAGACAACCATTGTGGCAACCAACAGTGCAGGTGTAGAGATCCATCCATCACTTGTTATTGTTTTGATCCGCACTAATCATTTCATGTACACCGTTCCCCATCATATAAATGTCCAGGATATATTTTGACGAGTATCTTATTTGAAGCTGAAGTTGAAGTTTATCGGGACTCCAGGATGGAACAAATTTTGGTTCCGGAAATCGGGATCGTTGTAAATATTTACCGGAAATTCGGGAAAAAAGTTCTCGGGAATCGGGATTTATCTTAAATAAACATGATAAAGACCGGGATTTCGGGATTTTCGTACATTTACTTTATCTGGACTACAGATATAAGCAGAAAATGACCCCCAAGTGCACTTTGATGAGTAACTGTACTATAAAATCATTTAACAACTTAAATAATGACTAATTATGACAATGTCATTACAAACTTACAACTTGATCACGTAAGGTAATAAGTGCTGTTCCAAAATTATTTTTGATATTATATTTCATATACGATTTCCGATGGCTATATAGCAGACGAGGCGTGGATTCAAAAATAAGAAATCGTTTGTTTTATATTCTATAACAATGAATCCCTTGAACCATTTTGGAAACAGACAGCAAAATTCTTAAAGATCCAAAATCTTTTGAATTTCAAAACCTAGAATTATTTATGAGATATTTGGATACATTTTTGGCCACTAAGACTTCGGCAGAGGAAAAGTGTATGGGGAATGTTATAATAAAACTAGGAAGACAACTAAAAGCCCATTCAAAGACGAGTCTTTTTCAACTAAGACTCATGCACAGTGGGAAGAGGAGAGCACATTTCTACAGGAGGAGGGGTCTTCCTTACTTTGAACATTCTTGACAAGGAATACAAAGGAATACAGATCCCTCTCCCGATCTAAGTCCTATACAGGTATTACTTATTGATGCGCGTATCATTAGAAGGCATACCCTAAGCAGGCTATAAAATTGGAAATGGTGCCTAAGTAAATATATTTGATATCATATTTGTGTATGGTCGCTGAGGGCAAAAACTATTCACCAATACTGTGAATTCATTTTTAAATACAGAACTTCACAAGAACCAAAATCATTATGTCATTGCACATCATTGAAACTAGAATAGAATTACTTATAAAAATATGTATATCCTACCAAAAAAACTTAAAAATGAATGTGCAGAACAACCATGTAACGTGTTAACATTACAATGTATCAATATTTCAACATTATGTATTTTTCGTAAGAATGCACAAAAATCAAATTCAGTACGTAAATAAGTGTCAAGAGATCTACAACATAGGAAACACCATTGCAGGTAAAAACTAGGTTTAGGAGGGGTACTCTCTAACGCTCTATTACTGATCCACCAAAACGTGGCTAATCCACTCCAAAATTATTTTTCGTTAAAATGCACTAAAATCCTAATCACGCACATGCACACCCTTAACAGAAGTACAAATGATTTTGAAAGTATAAATCTAGAAGCAATTAAACTGAAGAAGGATTTGAGTAGAAAACCAAGTACCTCTATAACTATTTCAACCAGAAATTAAACAAGTTCAACATTTATTTTTCGTTTTTGTTTAAATTGTTTATCCTTAACATAAACTTATCTTTACTTCACAACCCAAGCCGACCCACCACGTCAAAAATTCGTGACCTACGACTGGATTCCATATAAATTTCCATTTGATTTGATGCACTGATAGAACAAATAATTTCAATAATTCGTTATTGAAATAAACTGGCAAGAAAAGTGATATTTTACTTTACGACATATAATGTAACTCTTAGACACAATGTATACTATGAAAGAAGTGACATTATGCTCAAAAGTGTAACTTACAATTGGATCAAGACGCCGGATATATTTCGACAAACGGAAGCATGGTCCATTTCATTGTTTCGTTTGAATTCTTTCTTCTGCAAACTCTTTTTAAAATGCTTTCTTCTGCAAACTCGTTTAAAATGCTTTACTTTGAAAACTCGTTTTTACAATGCAATTTCTTGTAGGGTAATGCCATGTTTATTCAGAGAAGTCGGGTCATAATACGGAAAGCCTATCCGCGAACCATTGTAGCCAAACCGTTTGGACAAACGCTGTAAAGATCACTTCTATATTTCATTAAACAACGGCAGTAGAATACCGAAGGAACAAAGGAGTGAAATTTACAAAAATCGAAGTCAAAAGACATGGCCAAAACGAGAACACAGAAAACAATGACTTTAGACACAGAAAACAATGACGTTAGACAGATACAAAGCACAGAAATAGAAATCACAACATTCAAAACAGAGACACTCACAGTGTAAAAGAAAGAGAGCAAAGTAGTTGGTTCCGAACAGGAGGTTTAATTTCCTGCCCCTACCCATTTCTCCCCTTCTCCACTGGCAATCACACTCGTTGTCCCTTTCATCTATATTTCTTTGTTCTTTACCTTTAATATTTTTTTAATTGATTTACTTATTCTGATCCAAATATAGTTGAACTATTGCTCACTGAACTTTAAATTCTTACTTAACATTCAATATATATATTCTAGGGTGAAAAGACTGCCTGACAATTGATAGAAAACTAAATTTCCTGCCTTCTTACACATTTCTCCCGTTTTCCTGTGACAATCAAAATGAGGTTAGCACTTATGTCCCTCCCACTTTATTTCTTTCTACTTGAAGTTTTTATTTGATTAACTTGTGCATGTCTTTCATAACTAAAATATATATATCACTGGATGTTAAACTTTATTTAATCAATCAATCGAATATATAAGTGACACGTTTCCTAGGTTCTATTACATTATCTCTGAGGTTTTAACGTATCTTTCTTGAAAGTTTTCTATCCTTTTTGATATTGCTTTTTTTTCAAATTTTACTAGGAAATTTCTGTGGTTTTACTCGGAGAAATTCCGTACTCTTTGCAAATTGTAAACACAATTTTTGAGCTACTGCGCAGTCAACTCGAGATGTAAGACTTGCAGAATCGTACAGATGCTTATTGTTCGAGCTTTGTTTGCAATCATGTTGTTAGGATTCTTCATCTTTTCAAGATCTACAGCAAACTGTTTTTTCCAGATTCGAATTCGAGTTGATGTGTTATCTGATATTAAATTTTCTGTGATGTACCTAAGTCTTGTTAGTATTTATTGTCTGGGTTCCTTTTGTATACCTTTTACTATTTCACATATTATATATTTTATGAAAGGATTAAGTTCATTTTACGTGTGGAACAATTGCTTCAAGATCCTTGTCATTTAATCAGAAAGAATAAGTATATGGAAAACATCTATTAAGATGTGAAATGAACGAAGTGCATAGTTCTCGTTTGAAATCATGTTAGATTACATTACTTTGTACTAAACTTTGATTTTACGTGATTTATATCGCTCCATTTGCTGACTGTGTGGATAGTTTTCTGATTTATGTACGCCAATGTGTTGACTCGTGGTCCATGATAACCGCCTTAACAGCTTTTGTTATCTATAGTGGGAACGTAAGTATCCCTACGTTTGGTCCCAACCCCTTAGCAGTGCCGTATCAGTTTCTTGAGCAGTTGTGTTCTCAGTAGTTTGGAAATACCGATTCTATATCATCCCATTCTTCAAGAGGAAATCCTACATAGGATTCCCAACCCAGATGGTCATATGCATCCCGTGAAAATGAAATCTTACATTAATACAGAAGTCAATTGTGGTGTTGTTTTTAATTTAATAAAAAATATACAAAATAATGAATGTGAACTTGAATGTGAGGGTAGCGATATCAAGTCCAACATACACTACTGAAAGGAATACCTTAGAAGCATCATGTTTTTTCCTGTTTTGAAATTAAATTTATTAGTTTCTTATCTGAAGTATTATGTTGCATCTCTTACTAAAATACTGATACCAAGGAGCGAATCAAATGAAAAATTGAAACGGAATTAAAATACTAATGCTGGTGTAAACCTATTGTTTTTCATTTTATCAAATTTGACTCTGATACTGAGGCCTAATTATGGCATCTGCCACTTTTATTTATAAAAGAATAACGGATACGGTAAAGACATTGATGTAGCGTTGCTCAGCAATTAGCAATAAATTCTGCTCAAACCAGTGCTAAGGGCCGTCTTAAATTTGCTATGAGGTATGAGTAATGCTAATTGTTGAAGGCCTCATGGCGACTTCAAGATGAACAACAACAAAAGCGTTGTTCCATTGCTTAGTTTTACCATGTATTTGTAGAGACTTTGTCTCATTTGCATTTACCCCATATCCCTTCATATTTAATGGTAAAATAGACGGGCAAATAAAGAAAGAAAAATGTATGGTTCACTTTTGCAAAATATGTAAAAGCTATGAAGAGATATGGAGTAAATGTACATGAGACAAAGTCTCTTCAAATACATGGTAAAATAAAGCATAAGACAACACTTTTATTAATGTTTTTCATCTTGATGTAACCATGAGGCCTTCAATACATCGGCAAACGAATACCGAAGCAAGAACGAGGAAAGGGGGAATTCTAAAATTGTAAATCCAAAATCACGGCAATTCACATCCAACACGAATTGAGACAGTTTGACGAAGACAAAACCAAAAATTGATGGGTGTTCCATGGAACACTTGTGTCGCCTGCACTACAGAAGAGCCATTTTTGGCTAAGTGAACCTCTAAAATCTGTAAAATCAAAATTTAAAGTATCAGGTCCACAATTAAATCAAGTGATCAACCAATTCTGAAAGGTTGGTTGGAATATGACTTATAGTTTTGAAAGAAAACAAAATTAACAAACTAACTTAACAAATGAGCTTTTTTGGCTCAGTGAACTTCTAAAATCTGTAAAACCAAAATATTACGTAGCAGATGCACAAAAGATCAGGTGAAAAACATATCCTGCAAGTTTTGGTTGGAATCTGACTTATAGCTATAGTCCTTGGGCTGGAAACACTTTCCGAGCATTCCCCCCCCCCCCGACTTCCGAACCAGACCTTTTTTTTCAGTCTTTCTATGCCCCCTCTTCAAAATAAAACATGTTAACACGAACATTACCTGCACACATAGACAGTATATGCAATAATAATTAATGATATGTTAGTAACAAATTGTACGCAAAAATTTTAGTTTCAGACAAATTATAGGTTCATAAATGTCAAAATAAGCACCCCTCCCCTTTAAAAGTAAAAGAAAATTTGAAATATTCAGGCTGTAAATGATAAAAAGATAATGTTTAATGGGAATTCTAGCGTGTATTTCACTCAAACTGACATGCAGAAGATCATTTAAGTAGATTAAAACTTTTCAAAAGGTCTCTTTTCGACTCTTCTGTCCGAAATTGTATGAAAAATGGGAATTTTCCTTTCTTCAGAATTTCTGCTGTTTTGACTTTGAGATGCAAATACTTCATGAAATTGATATATAACTTGAAAATGTTGATTAAATATCGTTTCATCATATCTAGGCAATTAGAAACTATGCTTTTAAGCATTTTAGACTAACTACAGTCTCATAAATTACAAACATATTACCACTTACCACACATATTCAACACAATTTATTTCATTTTATTCAGCTTGAAAAGCTTAAACATTGTATAAAGGTCCAATGACATATCATTTTCAAACACCAAAACACACAGAGCCTCCCATATATCAAAAATAACACCATGCGCTCGGTTTATGGGCAGTTATTCGGCGATTTAACTTTGAATTTCGGAAAATTCTGAAATACTTAAAATTCCCATTTTTCACGATAATCGTCCAAAATATTCAACTTTACCCATATTTTGGTGTCAAAATTACATATTATGATGTATCAAATGCATCTTTTGCAAAGAAATAAAACGTTAGTATGCTTTGTTCATTTATATGTGCAGACGGTCATATTTTGGGCATTTTTAAGTTTAATTTTGTTGGGGTAGGGGCAAGATTTTCAGTATTTAGAGACAAATTGAACACTCCTTATTTTTCTAAACAGTGTTTTTAAATAACATATGTATCGGTTAAGGCAATAAATCAGCATATTTGCAGATAAATCATCCAGATTTGTCACATATAACGATTTAAAAGTGAATTGTAGACAAATCTGAAATGCTAAAAATTTCCATTTTTCATGAATTTTGGACAAAATATTGAGTTTAAGCTGACAACTGGGATTTGAAATACCACATCATAGTAGTATTTATGCAACTTTATTATATGCAACGCAGAATTTGCGCGTGGTGGTTATTTGTATCCCAACATAGTAAAAAAAAATTGACAATTTTATGGGAAATGTGTTGGGGTAGGGGTAAAATTTTCGGTATTTAGAGTCAAAAATAACACTCCTTGTTTTTCTAAATATGTTTTCAGACAACTAATGTATTGCTTACTAGAACAATTAATTGGCATATCTGCAGATATATTCTATAGATTTGATATATATTGCGATTTAATAGTGAACTATGGACGCATCAATTCCAATTTTTCATCAATTTTGGGAGAAATATTGAGTTGTAGTCGACCAATGGCTGTTAAAATACCAAATCATGATGTAATTCATGCAACATTGTCATAAACAACACACATTTTGCATGTTCTGGTTATTTTTATGCGAACATAGACCAAAAATCACCAATTTCAGGGAAAATTTGTTGGGGTAGAGGGGTAAGATTTTCGGTATTTAGAGTCACATATAAAACTCCTTGTTTTTCTAAACAATGTTTAAAGACAATTCATGTATTGCTTATGACAATTAAATGGCATATCTGCAGATATATTCTACACGTTTGACATATATTGCGATTTAACGATGAAATACGGACAAATTTGAAATGTTGAAAATTCCCATTTTTCATCAATTTTGGGAGAAATATTGAGTTTTAGTCGGCCAATGGCTGTTGACATTCTGATGTAATTCATGCATTATTGTCATATACAACACATGTTTTGCGTGTTCTGGTTATTTTTATGTGAACACAGACACAAAATTGACAATTTCAAGGAAAATTTGTTGGGGTAGGGGTAAGATCTTCTGTAATCAGAGTCATATTTAATACTCCTTGTTTTTCTTAGCAATGTTTTAAGACACCAAATGTGTCGCTTGGTACAATTAGTTGGCATAGTTGCAGAAATATCCTCCAGATTTGGCATATATAACGATATAGCAGTGGACTTTGGACTTTTGGACTACTATGATGGAGTTGAGGATTAACTAACCAGAATAACAAATGATCGACTTTGGCTCTTTGAACCTCTAAAATATGTAAAATCAAAATTATAAGTATCAGGTGCACATCTTCATCAGGTGAAAAACATATCCTTAAAGGTTAGTTGGAATTGGACAAGTAGTTTTGAAGGCGTTGCGGATTCAAAACCAACAGACTCACAAATGAGCAATTTTTGCTCCGTGAACCTCTAAAATCTATAAAATCAAAATTTCGAGTATCAGGTGCACAACTACACCAAGTGAACAACATATCCTGAAAGTTTGGTTGGAATTGGACAAGTAGTTTTGAAGGAGTTGCGGATTCAAAAACCGACAGACGACGCAGTACGACGACGTAAGACGACTGATAGTAATCCCTGTGTCGACTCTGCTGTCAGCAGGCGACACAATAAAAAAAAAGGAACACGAACGCCACACAACTAAAGCACTAGCAGTACGAACCCCTATAAAAACTGAGGCATCATCAGGTGCTCCTGAAGGGTAAGCATGATCTGCTCCACGCGCGGCATCCGTCACACTGCCAGTGAAAGGTTCGGTTTTGTCACAGTCGGTGTTAGTCCGGTAACAAACTCTGGATCTACCCAAAGATATCTGCTCTCATTTGTGAAATAGAAACATTGTAACGGTCTGCCAAATAGTGGTGACGACCGTAAAACTTCTTTTAGAGACAGTGATTTCCTTCTGTTGACGAAATCGCTGCGCAAACTACAGGCACAACAACAGCGAATGAGTTGTGAAATGTACACGCTATATGCCAGAGATGAGGGAATATTACTGCTCAAAAACGGGAAGTTCAACAAGTGAATTCCTGAAAATTTGACCGTTTACTGGTTCACAAGCAGATGTGGATAATAGAGGCATACAGGAAATAAAATATTGAATAGAAATGAATAATGCACAGCTGTAATATCTAATTAAGAGTGTCTTATTAGATTGAAAAGTAACTTTAAATTTAGTTAATTTCGTTGAAGTAGGCATACTTTGACGATTCCGAACCGCTAAAAATGCCATGAAAACTAAGGGACAAAAACAAGCAAACAAAAAAACAAAAACAAAAAACAACAACAAACAAACAAACAAAACATAACTGAAATAATGATATACGTCTACAATATATAAGAATTCTTGCAGTTTGATTAGAAAATTAACACCAGTCTGTAATGAGTTGCGGATAATGCTGTGTTTCTGATGACAGACGGACATAAGTGACAAGGACTGATATGTCTATCCTGCACTAGGTGAAGTGAACACGAAAATATAATCCAAATAAGTAAAGTACTGGCTAGTTACAGATCTTTTTTCAATAGCGGTGATAGTCCTTACTTTTACGTTATTAAATGTGGAAAGGGGCATTATCTACATTTACCCGTGTCCATACGTCCCGATATTTAATTTTGTGTTTAAGTCCATATATTAGTAACCTCTTGTAATACTTTAATAATATTACATCAGTTCATCCACCTTGAGTAGTAATACCAGATTCACCAACAATTAGGTGTCCATGACCTACATTTTACAGTCGAGTGACTTTTGTTCAATTTTGCGTTTCAGCAACTAACCACCATACCACAATGATGTTTCCTCAAATTCATTGCCTTGGTGAGTACTACCCAAATCCTTGACCTATATTTTACGGCTGAGTGACTTTCTTTAGTTTTGCGTTTATGACATTTTCTCAACAACTTAACATACTATTCAGGGAACAATTAAGTGTCTTTGACCTACATTTTACGGTTGCGTGATTTTAGTAAATAAGTCCTCCACAACATAGCACTATGATATTTAATGAAATTGATTATCTTGGTGATAGCGAAACAATTCTAGAACCATTGTGGTTGCTTTGACCTACATTTTACACTTGAATGACTTTGTTAAAATTTAGCATTTAGGACCATTTCTCAACAACTACACACTATATTACATTGATGTTTAATCGAATAAATCACCATCGAACAAATGGCAATGGAAAGTGACAACACCCTTATACATGTATTAAAAGTATCAAGGGATAGGGTACGTCAGCAATATTACCTCTTGGCTGATGATACCTTTGGAGACAGGCGGACCATCGACCCGCTGGCAGAATAAAACAATAAATCACCAATTGTGTGCCCTGGAAATAAGGTGTGGAACCTGAATTGCAAATACGTACCTAATCAAGCGATTGTACAGGAAAATAGTATCATACAGCTAAAGGAAATTAAACTTAGCAGCTATTATATAATAAGCAAATCTGCAGAAGATTTAATGAATGATGCACACCCCCCCCCCCCCAAATAAAATAAAATAAAAAACTGCCTTGTACAATGCATGATTATCAAGATGTTTAGATAAAAGAGTGAGTAAACGATGCATTTTTTATTTCCTTAATAAAACAACTGGACAGTTATTCCGTTGAATTATTATTATTAATTTGTTTCAAAATTTGTACGATCGCATGATTATCATCACTAGTTAGTTGTACGATCGCTTAATATCGTTGCCGATCGCATAAATTCTTGCAACATGTTCAAAAGAAATGTAATTCTAAAAGTCATTGGTATGTTATTCATCTTATAATTGAATTAAATATCTCACCATAACAATGAAAAAGAATGCTGTTAAAGCATTCTTTTATCATAGTAAAGTACAATACTTTACTTTAATTTTCCTTCGAATGTTAAATTTTGTTCAAAATGTTAGCATGAAATTGACATAAAACAATCAAACATCAGTTCTAAATGTAACTTTTGGATAGAAAAACCTAGAGAAGAATTAAGTGCTGCTTCCTAAACAAGTAATTTCTCGAAGGACGGTCTGGAAACTAGTAAAATATAATGTTTACTCTCATCAAATATTCATAGTCTAATAAAAACAACAATCTGCGTTGCTGATCGCGTCCGAGTTAACGATCTCACGTTTACCGGGGTGAAACATTCTGCATGGGATATGTCGACCTCCAGCTCTAATGTTTCATAATCCTACTGGAAGTGCAGAAGGCCTTATTATGGAAAACTATGAAGTCTTAGGCGTAGAGCCATTGCATGATTTGACCAACGTCATACAAAATGCGATCACGGAACTCCCTTCACATATCAATGATAAAACTGTTTAACAAAAATCGAAAATTTCGCCGCAACAACCATAGGGGACAAGACTAAAATCAAAGGAACAGACGGAAGACTGGCAAAATTCACAGCTAACCTTTATGAGGAGAAGAAAATAGACAAAAACATCAACCAACTGATTGAAGCTTTATTGAAAATGTTCAATATATGTTATTCAAAATACAAAACTAGATCTCGAAAGCAAATACTCCGACTTTACAACCAATGTTTTTATTCGCCATCCTATGCAGAAGTGTAATTGGGGTTCCAAAAAATTAGCATCAAGAAGATTCTTTGGCAGCCATTTCCACAGCTTGACAATTCATGCCCCAGAAACTCTAAAGATTATTCAACCTGCGATCTATCATAACCGAGAAGGAAGAAACGTCTTTTGGAACACTCAGGAGAATTTATGAAAACACTACCAACAGACTACCAGGGTTGGTATGTGACAAAAAAAAATCCTAAGATTTAACAGCCAGCCAAGGACAGACGACTCACTCGGGAAACATAAATTAGTAGACAAGCCAAAATTTTAAACGAAGGGACAAATATCAAAGATCTGGTTGCCAGTTGACATATTTAACTACATGAAAATCTTCAAAGAATATGCGATTTTCTACAATCTGGACAAGGAATCTGCTGGAAGTATGATGAAATAGGCAATTCAGATTTTTTTGATGGACCGAATTAACCAGACAGTCGACCTGATTGACCACAACTTCAACATTACCGATCTTACACCCTGAAAGAAGATAAAAAGTTTTTGGAGACAATTTGGCAAATTGTAGTACAAAAATTCGAAAATAATGAGCTAATGCTTCCACTTCCAAAGGTAAGGGTTTTTGTTGATGATGACGAACCAACTTCATCTGATGCGGACATAGAAGATGAAGGTATAAATTGGTAAGTTAACATAGTTAAGATGAAATATGTCATACATTTGACTTTTAAGATTTTTAGTATTTGTAATTTACACAGTATTTATGTAACACTATTTTATTATACCTGACAGAAGTAATCTGCCATCTGTAGATGTTTTGTAAAACATGTTGAATTTGAGTAACAATCAATTTGGAATTGTTTCAGGTTTTCCTAATACGTCATGCATTGACAATTACAATGTTTTCAAATTTTACATTTCAAGACCAAGAGGAAGTTATTGACAACATTACTAGCAACCAGACAGATATAGGTACGGCGAAAATAAAAAAAAGGTGTTCCATGAGACACCTGCACTTTATATATTGAAGCCCTGTGTTGGCAAAATACTAAACATAACAAAACAACAAAATGCATTGTGCAAATCTCTGATATACTGAAGCATATATCATAGTTTCAAACGAAGTAAGCATTTCGATTCTCATATAACCGCATGAAATCCAAACAAAAATCTACATTAACTGTCCAAAGTCTAATATACAAATTTCTTCAATCTTGGAAAAATTCATGCTGTACAATGAAGATTTCGACTGAACTCTGTGAACTTAAATGTGGTGAAAACTTTATTAGCTGTTATTAATTGTAAAGTAGTTTATGACGTTTTGAGATAATGATAAAAATGGACTGACCCTAAGATATTTAAAAGATGAAGAAATAGTTATTATGTTACAAAATAGGATTAGAATCGCAAAAAAATTTACTCTTTTGGTGGATGCCTTAAAAGCCGAGCATATTCACCGCATGGAAACGACACCGGATATTAGTACTATCGAAGCGGATTACTGATATTAATTACTTGTCAATAAATCGCACTTTTATAATATTTCTTCTTAATATCTGTGACCAGAAATTTGTGTGATGATTAATGAGATAAAATTAGAGTTCATAATAGTCGTGAACTAAAGAAAGTTAATGAGGCAACACACTTTCTGTGTACTGTAAGCACCGATTATTCATATTTAACAAGACATGTCAACAATCCAATCAAAAATGATATTATGACCCACATTCTGATCTCTTGAAGCTATGGAAATGGCAAAGATCAATAAAGATAGTGGCACTTAGTAAAGTTGAAAACAGAGGGCATCTCATAAAAGCTGATAAGTTAATGGTTTTTTAACACTTGTACAAAATTACATATATACTTGTACTTTATTCATCATTATTCAGTCAAGTGCACATTTCTTCTTTTAAAATAAGGAAAGGATATGAAAAACACAAATTGAATAAGAACTTAATACCAGTTGTAGACTGGACAAGCTTAATCAAATGCCTATCTTTGTCTCAATAAAAGAGGAATTATTTTGAAGTAAACGTAATGCAATGAAATCTGTGAGTAAATATCAAATATCAAACGTATTTTGAGCTTTAAAAATAGTTCAATTCATATTGTAATGTTTTGCGGAGGATACATACTTTTTAGCCAGAGAGACAAGACATAGAACACTATATTGCAAATATGAAGATGCAACCAAGTTATATTTGTTGATTACATGTATGATCAAACTAAATAGAAATCGAGCACACATTATGTTGCGTCGAAACACTCAAGAGCTGTACTATTATTATAATTAACAATGAAGGGATATGGAGTAAATGCAAATGAGACAAAATCTCTACAAATACATGGTAACACAGCAATGGAACAACGGTTTTATTGCTTTTCTTCATCTTGAAGTCACCATCTTAGTTGTTCAATGGAAACTTTTTAGAATGTCAAATTTCTTGATTGATTGATTAATGTTTTATACCAACTTCAGCAATACTTCAGCTATATCGTGGCGAGAATTGTTAAGTATATGGAACGATTATGATAAATATATAAAAATATCATTATAAAAACATATAGCTTTATACAAGTAAAAAATATGTGCAAAATATTAAAAACATAATAGAAGAAGTGTTAGTTAAGCTGTTACAATATTAGAAAATTTCAGATAACTTTGCTTAAAATTAACAATGAAGGGATATGGAGTAAATGCAAATGAGACAAAGTCTCTACAAATACATGGTTATAATAAGCAATGGAACAACGCTTTTATTGTTGTTCTTCATCTTGAAGTCACCATGAGGCCTTCAACAATGAGCTTAACTCATATCTCATAGCAAGTTGAAGACGGCCCCTAGCACCGGTTTGAGCGGAATTCATTGCTAATTGTCGAGCAACGCTCGACAATTATTAAATCTTATTTAATAAATTGATTGCTTATAAACATTGATCAATTTTGTCGCCAGCGACGTTTGTAAATAGGTCTTTAAGACAATCAGCAAAATAAAAATCACGCCTGATATCGGCAACATCTACACATTCAATTAAAACATGCTGCATTGTATAAGGACAATTGCCTTGAATACAAATTTCTTGAAAAATCTTTGTCAAATTACTTGAAAAAGCTTTAAATAATTGAAATGTCGACAAATAGCCATGACTTAATTTAAAAATTATTTCATCTCGACCAAAGTTGAATAAACTGGAAAGAATCAAATTTCAAATTAAATGTGTCACAACTCAAACATCTCTAAACTTATTTGAACACTGTCGTTTTTCCCATAAAATTTCACTATTTGTGTTTTTTTAATTGGTGATTACCAGACATCAAAAGTTTTAATTTTTTTGTTGTTTTTGTTACTTGAGCATAATGCTCAAAGTGCCAAGGTGATTAAACAACACATTGGAAACATCACTCAGAGACGTACGACGCAAAGAGAGCAGTTCAGATACCAAGCACGAATGCGGACGCCTTACACACCGTTAAAAGGACAAGAGGAGAAGACGAATCACAGTACGAGTACGGGAAGAGAACACGTAAGTTTTATATAATTTATTTTAAGAAAAATACCACTTTAAATACAATGTGCTCAAAATATGATGTGATGTAAATATTTAAGTCATTTGCAGTTGGTTTAAAATCACATATAGTTTATATTTTATATTCATACTATACGATGTCCAGCTTGTTTGATCATTTATATTGTATGATTTGTGACAATGCACATTTCCATTATATATTTTGAATTAATATAAGAATATTTATTGTTTAATATTTGCAGGCAAAGAAACTGATCATGCTGATTGAACCAACGTTGCCATGGAGAAAGCAGACAAGGCCCCCGAAGACATCATGAAAAACATGCTACGCATGACCAAGGAAGAACTACACAGAGAAGTTACCGAAAAACAAAGAAACTTTAGACTTGTTGCATGAATCACTAAAGACCATCTTACAGATGCAGCTATCCTTGTTGGCAATGGAGGTGTATGAGAGATTGTAACTTGTGTGTGCTGATTGCTTAGTGTGTAGTAGTATTGTATGTTGTGTGAGTGTGTAAAATTCCTTGTGTATTGCCTTCTGTGTTTGACGTGTACATGTGTTTATGAAAATTGATTGTTCTAATTCCATATCTCTTATACTTTATCATGTCCATTATATAATAAAACTTTCCGTGTTATGCTTGGTAGTTGGTATTAAAAGAGCTTAATATTTTTTGTAGTTATTATCTTTGGTTTTACGTTTTCTCTAAAAAAATAATTATGTTGCTATGGCTTTGTGTATTGATTTAACCAGTGTGCTTGTTGAATGTATTCTTTTATGTAAATATGGGTGCATTTTTTTTATTCTGATCATGTTCTTGATCAATGATCATGATCTTGATAATTGCATTTTAAAAACCTGATCATGGTCATCAAATAAAACTATCATTGCTGCACCCTTGATCATTTCTGATCAAAGATGGCTCTTAAGAAATTCTGCACATATTCAAGATATCTTTTCTTTATTTTACATAAATAGGTAGATATTGAGCTTTTAAAGCTCTACAAAGGCATTTTTGAATAAAATTATTGTTGTCTGCCTTTCTCTGTCTTGATCACAAAAATGTTCAAGTGTGATCAGGAAAATGATCATGGCTAAAATGAACATGACCTTGATATATCATTTCGACAGAATTTTTCTATCATGTTCATGATCATAAAATGATAAAGATCGTGATCAGAATTAAAAATACACCCTATGTCAACAATGAATGAATCAAACTCCAACAATAAAGTGTCATATTTATTTACAATTCCAGTAATATCGACAATACTGCCTTTTAGTATTTTGAACAATACTGGTATACGAGTATTGTACTAGAATTGTATTATTCCAAATTATTACAATATTCGTATACTAATTATACACGAGCATTCTTGGGTACAATTCAAGTGATCCGATCTTAGCTTACTGGCTGGAATGATAGAGTTCCCTTAAGTGATTCGCGGAGGTGATCATGGTAGTTTCGCATAGAGAATCATGCTCTGTCCTTCACATTACATGTCGCATTGCAAACCTTTAGTTTAATAGGATATTGCATATGGTCATATTAAAGATCGGGATATCTTTCACGAGTGTGAGAAATTTCGTCTTTTCTCGAGTTGGGCGTAGCGAAACGAGAAGAAAAGACGTATAATTCAACTCGACCTGGAGAAACTTACCTGTAATTTTGACCGAATGCAAGAACCTATTTCTTCCGTAAAATACAAAAACCAACATCGTCGCCATGACAGTGTAATTTTCATTGTGACGTAAGGTGTACATGTTTTGTGACGTTTAGTCATTGTACCGATTAATTTGTCACAAAAATGAACATTTATGGTTGGTCATTTACCCGTGTAAGATGAGATCGCGCGCATCGATCTTATATCGGTCATCTTACACTGGAAATCACCATTTACGGAAGAATACTGTGACTTTCTGACGCTCGTTAGCTGATGTACACAAAACGACAAAAATGATTTACCTGTAAACATGTATTGTGGATTCTATATGTACAGGCGTAATTTTGTATATACATTCTCAATTCTAATGAAAGCTGGAAATCTTTAAATTTCAAAATTGTATCATGGTTTAGATACACATTTAGATATCTAGTGTATTGTCTTTCAGTTTTGTATATAATTTTCAGTACTAGAATTATACACTAAATTGCTGATGATGTAAAAATTCAAAATTTTAATAGAACTTAAAAGATAGATAGTTTTTTGCCAATTCTGTATAATGTAGAGTTCTACATGTACAATTTTGTTATTTCATTATTGCACTAAGAGTATTTTTCATAAACATACAAACAATGTTACTCTACTCTTTCTGTTCATTTTTTATTATTGACATTTATATATATATATAGTATGGTTTTACAATAGTCAAGGAGAAATATTCAGATATCATTTTGGAATATTAATGGATATACAAGTAAAGGGTTAAATAAGTTCCATGACAGCGAATTTATTGATAAATTAGTAAGTCATGACATATTCTGTCTACAGGAAACCATACTAAACTATTACCGACTTTTTTAGGAAATGTAACTCTGTCAGTCATATGCGAACTGGTTACCGTGAATTGAACTGGTACCTGTGTATCATTTAACGAGTAAACGATAGTGATTGGCATGGTATATTGTATCATCTTTATATTTTAAAAATATTTTTAAATGTTACATAAGGTTAATGAAATGTAACAAATAAAAGAATAACCAATCTAAGGCATTATTATAAAATGATAATTTGGACTAAATGTAATAAAAATAAGCGAATGCTACAAACAAGGGCTTGTATACGTCCTTGCTTCAAAATACAATTGATCATAGTCGTTGACTACACAACACACAAATTTGTTACACACGTGATGCATATATCACCATCAGGTCATTTCTTACGTAATTAAGCCACAGGTATCACAGGTGAAAATTGTTTATTTGACACAATCAACATCAAGGGAGGCTGTCAAAGGGTCGTAAAACAATTGAACCATAAACAGTATGCTCTATTCAAAATCTTTTTTTTTTTAATTTTTTTACAGTTATAAATTGTTCATTTTTGAAAGTATTTGTATTTAAAAATAGTGACTAATTAAATGATATGAATGACAATTAATGATGTTAGGTCGCCATATTGTCTTGTGTCTGGTGTAGAATCAGTGAAAACGACGATTTTCAAATCGATTTTGACGAGATAAGATCTTTATTTTAAGTGAAAAGAATTACTTCGACGGATAGCCTATTTTATCTATTTTCACCACATAGTTGTACAAATTAGAAAATTGTATTAGTTCTCTCGCAATTCAGTTCTAAAGAGGGGATACTTCACAGAAAATACGATATTTACAATGCCTTATATAGAAAATACTTGTGAAAATATTTGAAATTTTAGAATAAATTTTGACGAGATTAAACCTCTTTTGATTCTCACAAAAATTATACCGAAAGAAAGAGAAATTTATGTAGAATAAGCACATAGTTGTACATTTTAAAGAACGCAATTTAAAATCTTGGTATTTTCTATTTTTTACAAGCTATCGTTATATTTCTATGTACAAGATACGACAATCCACAGGTAGCCACTTTAGTCACGTGACTGATCGATGACGCTAATAGTTTAACATGTCACTGCGATCTAGATCAATGCCTATCCCTCCCAGAATTTTCGAAACCATTTCACATTATACGTTCTAAACTTAAAAAAACTGGGAAAAGACATGGCGGGTTATCAGTTTACGTCAGAAATTCCCTTAGGAAAGGTGTGAATTTTTTAGATCATGTCACTGATGATTTCATATGGCTTAAATTATGCAAAGATTACTTTAATTTACATGATAACATATTTTTGTGTTTCGTCTACGATCCACCTGAAAATTCTACGTACAGCAAAAGAATAAATTATGATATTTTAGACCTTGTTGAAAAGGATGTTGCAAAATACTTGCAGCTTGGTAAAGTTATTATTGCAGGAGATACAAATGCAAGAACTGCAATTGGAAGAGATTTTATTGAACAAGATTCCAGTAAACAACTCCCAATATTTAAAACCTACATCAGTGATACAACTCCTGTAGACAGGGTAAGTCAGGACAACATGCTAAATACTAGAGGGAAGCGGCTCCTCTCACTATGTATTGAATCTGGCCTACGTATATTGAATGGTAGATTAATAGGAGATTTATTAGGGTCATACACCTGCCACCAACCTTTAGGCAGCAGTGTTGTTGATTATATAGCAGTTTCGGAGGATATACTTCCTCTATTTTCTTATTTCAGAATACATAATTTTGAGCCAGAATTTTCTGACCATTGTCAGATTTCTTGTTTACTAAATTGTAATTTTACTTCAACAGTGGATAACTCAAAATATTCATCCATGCCAAATAAATATTTATGGGAAGAAAATTCCATAGAATCTTTCCAAACAGCCCTTAACTCTCGTGAGGTGCAAAAAAATGGTTGATACATTTAAATTTAAAACCTATTCTGCAGATTCTGTCAACGAAGCTGCTTCAGATTTAAATAAACTTATTACTAGAGCTGCTGATTTGTCGCTTAAGAAAAGAAAAGTAAAAAATTATGAGAAAAAGTCAAAAAAGACAAAACTTCCAAAATGGTTTGATTCAAATTTAGAGAAACTTAAGAAAGAGCTGAATTACAAGACACAGCTGTTTCAAAAAGATTATAGAAATCCGAATATTAGAAGTTCTTTCTATAAAACACTTAAAGAATATAGGAAAACCAGAAAACAAAAGAAAAGACAATTTAACCAAGATATAATGAATAAATTAGATAATTTATATGAAAATAACCCTAAAGAATACTGGAGTTTATTGGACCAACTAAACACCGGAGAATTTAAAACAAATAAGGACACCAATATCTCCTTAGTAGATTGGAAAGACCACTTTAAAGATCTAAATAGTAATAAAAGGGGGCCAGTAGATGAAATAATTGAAAGTAAATTGAAACAAATTGAAAATAAAGTAATATTTAATG
>MJUU01043932.1:44853-55614 GCA_002080025.1 Modiolus philippinarum | reverse complement strand
AACATTAATACAAAAATACGTTAAAACAAACTCAAAACCCTTATATGCTTGTTTTGTAGATTTCAAACAAGCCTTTCCCTCAGTGCTTCATGCAGGACTCCTGTATAAATTGAAGAAAACAGGGGTTAATGATAAATTCTATAACATAATTAAAAGTATGTATAGTACTACTAATATATGTGTGAAATCAAATAATTATAGGTCTGATTTCTTCAAATCAGAGCTAGGTGTTCGCCAAGGTGATAACCTCACTTCTCATTTGTTTAATATATATATAAATGACCTTCCAACATATTTTAATGACACATGTGACCCAGTGTCCCTTGATAAATACAAAATAAACTGTCTTATGTATGCAGATGATGTAATTTTACTATCATCATCTGAAAAAGGATTACAAAACTGTGTGACTAAATTATCAAAACTTGCCACAGAGTGGAAAATGAATATTAATACTAAAAAAACTAAAATTTTGGTCTTCACTAAAAGTGGTAGACTAAAAAACCTCAAAATAAAATATAATGATACTTTAATTGAAAATGTTAAACAATACACATATCTTGGTATTGTATTTACATCATCTGGCAACTTTGGAGTTGCCAGACAAGAAATTACAAATAAAGGGATGAAGGCCCTATTTAAATTAAGAAAGACATTTGCTACCAATTCTCCTAGTGTTAAAACATTGTTACATATATTTAATCATACTGTTCGACCTGTTATACAGTATGGTTCAGAAATCTGGGGCATGTTCTCTAGAAACAAACTTTTGAAAAATAACAACGACTTCCTGAGTAAACAAATAAATAAAATCTCAGTAGAAAAAGTACATACTAAGTTTTGTAAATTTTCACTTGGCGTAAGATCTAAATCATCTGATGATGCATGTAGAGGAGAGCTAGGCAGCTACCCTATCCTATATGACGTTTTACTAAATATGATTAAATACTGGTGCTATATTTTCTATTCAAAGGACCAGACATCAATATTACATGATGCATATAATTATTATATAAAAAATGAGAACCAAAGCCAAGAAACATGGTGAGGATGTATTAAAGAATTACTTAACTATTTAAAATTGTCACATCTATATAAAAAAGCCAATAATTTAAAAGAAACATTTATAATAAACAAAGTCAAAAAAGCATTAAAAGAAAAATTTCAACAAGTCTGGAAAACAAATTTATTTGATGATAACAGAAAATCTGATCAAGGTAATAAATTACGCACTTATAGGAAATTTAAAAATATATTCAAGTTTGAACCGTATTTAGAACAAACTAAGAAACATGAGAGGCAAATGCTCACAAAGTTTAGAATAAGTGCACATAATTTGGATATTGAGAGGGGGCGTTACATAGGCATTAAAGCAAAGGACAGGATCTGCAGAATCTGTCAACAGGGTATTGAAGATGAGGAACATTTTCTTATACAATGTTCAAAATTAAACCAAATTAGAAATGATACCTTTAATTCAATAGCAGATAAATATAAGAACTATAACCATTTGAATAGTGAACAAAAATTAATTTGGCTTTTGGCATCGGAGGATAAATTTATTATATCAATAATTTCAAAACTATTGATTAAATTATTTAAAGAAAGAGAGGTAATTCTCTCTGGTCAGGGGGCTGCTTCTCTCTAGTAAATAAATTCTATTTTATTTTCATATATGGTGTCTTGACGTTGTATTGAAGTGTTTTGTTTTGTTATCTTGATAGATATTTTGTAAAGTTCTTCTTAATGTTATCCAATCATTTAAATCATATATGTTTAATTGTATAATTGTTCAATTATTCTGCTCATTATTGGGCACTGTGATTAGTGAATAAAGTTATCTGTATCTGTATTAACCCACAACGACAGTGATAAGATAATTAATATATCGAAGTAGTCATATAATTTAACTATTTGAATAAGCTACACTTAAAAGTATAATGATAAAGATTGTGTTAAAAATCGAATTTAGACCCAAAGTTTATATTTAACCAATGATATCCCATGATGTTCATTGTAACTATGTCATGTTCATGTAATGTCTATATTATATTTATGTTTGGATCACGCCTCTTATGTGCTCTTTCCAATAAATATTTGAATTTGAATTAATATCCCATGGAAGCTCGTAGGCTTATTTCCAATGGGGTCCCCAGATGTCAAACTACCTTAAGGTTAAAAACTAAAATTAAACAAGCAACCGGTTCAAGACTTAGGCAGTGTAGATATTAATCTGGGATTACTAGATGTACAGTAAATACAAGAAGAAAGGTTTCTTTCATGCTCTCAAAGAGATAATGTTTAACTTTATATTCATGTGAACTTTAAATTTTCTTAATATCTAAGGGATGACTATTCCAGTCTCTGATAGTATTATAGTAAAAAGTACTTGCTGACTGTCAATTTACTGATGGTACATAAAAGTTATATTCATTATGTCTAGTATAATATGATATAATATCTGTATTAACAAAATTACTTTTCATATAGCAAGAACATGTATTGTAATATATTTTATGAGCATGATTGAGTCTCATTTGTCTTAATTTCCTTTACCCTTTACACCCATAAAAATGACAAAATTATTGGCTGGAGAACTGAATTGAGCTGCTACAGTTACGATGAAAAAAATACCGACCTGGTCGAAACAATGCCTCAGCTGACTGCTTCTCTAGGACTTACTGCTAATCCGTCAGTGCGGATGCTCTTAGTGAATAACACAATGCTTTACCCTTGTAGCAAGCTCTTTTTGGGGTGGTCCGTAGGTGATCGGCTACAAGGCTAAATTCCCCGCCCTTGACGATTTCATCCTACTTTTTCAGTGGCAGTCAGAATTTCCCGTCCCATGGCCCTTTCCATACCCCAAAGTGATTATTTATTAACAAACTTGTTCTCGTCTTGATATAGCTGAAATATTGCTGAGTAGACGTTAAACAATATTCAATCAATCAATCAATTTATGCCACCCAGGTATCAATTTATTTGTTCATTTTGTCCGTTCAAAGAACTGATGTCAAGAAAATAACTAGGCAATGTCCGATTTGTGCAAAAGTGAAACTACAGTATGCCAAACCGAATGCATTACCGCTTGAAAAAGCTACTCAGCCTTTTGAACGTTTAAACATTGATTTTAAAGAGCCATTACCTGTGAGTTCAAAGACGTATATTCTCACCATTGTGGATGACATTTAAGATTCCCGTTTGCATTTCCATGCTCTGATATGACAAGCGCTACTGTTACTCAGTGTTTACGACAATTATTTGCACTATTTTGCATGCCTACTTAAATTCACTCAAACCGTAGCCAATCTTTCATGAATGCAGAACTCAAAACATTTCTTCGATCATATGGTATAGCTACTAGCAGAACAACATCATCAAAAGATTGCAGACATTCCTCATTTAAACTTGTCCTATCTCTCTTTTGCCAATGACCATTCATAAGACTGTCGAATGTTTAAGTTTTAAAATATGGTCATATTCTAAGGTCAAGACAAAAGGTGTCAAATATTCCGTTATCAATTAAAAGATCTTGTCACAAGTAATACACATACAAAACAGGAAAGCCACATCCATTTCCATTCAAAAGATATACCCAATGATAAAGTGTATTATTTTTTTCACAAAAAGTCCATCACATGTCAAGGTCAAATATTATGGTCTTGTTTGAAAGATCTAGCCACCAGGAATACTCGTGCAAAATATGACAGCCTTATCACTTACCTTTCAAAAGACATACTAAATGTTTGTTTTTGTGGGCAAACAGACAAACAAAAAACAATTAAACCAGACAAACAGAGCAAAAATTATATACTCCCGAATCTCTTATTCTCAGGGGGCAAAAATGACCATATCTAATCATACAAGCATTTTATTCCATGGTACACTTTTGTGTCTTTCCTCAAATTGCCTGCTTCATATTTTGAAAGCTTATTATAAAGAAGATGATGTTTGAAAATTTGAAATATTGCAGTATAAATACAATGACCATGCAATTACTCTGCAAAACAAATGTATTCAGATGGTAGAATCAAAAAGAAGAAATGCCTTTGGAGACGGACTCGATGTAAATCAAGAAATTATTGCACGGATTTATTATTGAGAAAGCTGCAATGCTGGCTTATATACCAGTTTTATTATTGTGATTTTATTAAACCTGTAACACAACACTTCTAGCAAATTTCAAAATACTAGTTCTAATCTTTGAGACTTTAAGATCCAATAGCAATAATAAAAACATCACAATAATTTCTGAATTTATAGTATCTGATGCAGTCCGTTGTAGTCTTTTTTTTATCCATTCACCACACATAGGGGGAGGGTATGGATCTAAGAAAACGAGTTTAACCCCGATGCAATTTTTGCGCCTTTCCCGAGTCAGGGATATGTTCGTCATTTTAGTTTCTTGATACAAAAATGTATTTGGGTTATTGGATGTGGTTAGTTTCCATTGATTTATTCACTTCTTTATCTTTTTGTGGCCATTTAGGGCATGCTATATGGTGTGAGGTTCCTCACTGTTTAGAAGACCGTACGGTGACCCCTAGATGCTTTGTTTTGGGTCGTTTTAACCTGGATATGGGATGTTGTCACCTTGACATTTACCTTTTTCATATTTATCAGTTTTTAACTGTGAATTTGAAAGGATATCAATACATTGTCTAATTATATAACAACATATATTTCCATTCCATCTTCATTCAGATATTTCGCCTTATGCCCAGTTTGGATCAAATCACTGTGTTACTTCAGATCCCTCTATGATGATGTAGTTTTGAAGTTCATAATACTGAAAATCAATCAATGCCCCTAACAGTGGATCATCATTTGGTTTTTCAACAATAGCATGGTTGTTTACATCTCGCCTGATCATAGAAATCGCACCTGCTTTTTGTCTTTGTGGGAATTGATAATTTTCCTGCATCCCAAGGAACTTCAGAACTGTTAGGTTGTTTCCAAAAGTTTTAACTTTGAATGAATGCAGCTTGAACCCTGATATGTAAGATACAGATCTTCAGACTTAAGCATGAATCAAACAAGAAATTTATTGGATTTCATATGATTTGAAAATTGTTCACAAATTTAAAAGAATGAACACTGGTCTATGTCAGTGTAGTATATTTAATGATAACTGATTCCTTTAATTATTTAATTTATATGCAGCATGTTATTTTGACTATAGAGTCTATTCTTTAAAAATTTATTTACTTGCACAATTTCAACAAAAGAAAATATTTTGCTCTTATATAGTTATGGCACTTCTACGAGAGCAATATGGGCTAAAACGGAGCAATCGTCATTATCCCCTTTGAATATAGAAAACTCAGTTACTGGTGCAAAGAATTTGTTTGGAACCAATCATACAAACTATCAAAAACATAACATAGATTAATTGTTATAATGTTATTTTGTTTTCCAATTAACGAACAATTAAATTATTAAAACAACAGTTATGCATTTGTAATTTTTTCACATCATTATATATTTCAATTAAAATTACAAATATAGGTAATCAACAATTCCACATTTGACCTTGTTATGGCACATGGACATAGCAACCAAATTAAAATTGCCAGGGTGATGACCTTCAATCTGGGATGTGTGCATGTTTATTGACGACCCCACACCCATGACCAAAAGCGAAGATAGCTGGAGAGGTCGTTGTTCAACATTTTGCAAGTGAAATCCGCTCAAACCGGTGCTAGAAGCCGTCTTGAACTTGCTATTTGGTATAAGTGTTTGCTCTTTGCTTAATCTTACCAAGTATTTCAAGTTTACAGTACCAGGAAATCTGCACTTATCAACAAGACAACTTAATTTCCACCCACCGCAGAAGTAATGACTGTAAGGGAAGCAAAGTTACTGCATGTTGGGGCACTAGTAACTTTGAGAGGAATGGTAGTAGAGGTATTTCCTATAAAGCATTTGTTCTACTATAGATAAAACGGCTGCAGAAGCCACTCTGTCTCCATCCTTAGGGCCATCTGTGTAAATTTGCAAGTAGTTAGTATATTCAGATTTAATTCTTGCAAAGTCCTGCTGGATAACTAGAGGTTTGGCATCAGACTTTTTATATTTTCGTAGTTCAAAATTAAATGTTTTAGGTTCAGCCACGGAGGTTTTTGAGAGTTTCAATCCAAACTTATATTTAGCAGATTCCAGATGTGGATTGATACGAATACCAAAAGGTTTTATAACCATTGGATGTTTTTCATAGTCAGCTTTGTGAAGAGGTTTGAAAAAAAACAGTTGCGAGCAGGATTGGAAGGATACGCTTTAAGCTTTGTTGCATATTGTAAACCTTTGATACGTCTTTTTTTCCCAACTACGGTTCGTTAGGCGCAACATACAGACTCTCCACTGGAGAAGTTCTGAATGCACCCAATGAAAGACACATACCTTGGTGATGAATGGTATCTAATAATTTAATATATGATTTCTGGGCAGATCCTTAAATAAAACACCCATAATCTAATTTTGATCGAATCAACGATCGATATAAATGAAATAAAACTGCTATCTGCACCCCAGTCGGTACTCGATACAACTTTCAAAATAGCTAATGCCTTTAGGCATCTATTTTCTAGCATTTTGATATGAGGGAGAAAAGAAAGTTTACTGTCAAAGATTGAACCAAGGAAATACAAAATAATGAAGACAATCTTAGAGACCAAGAAATCAACATCTAAAATTAAAAATGCAATCACTGAAATGAACCTATGGATTATGATTGCAAATAAAAAAAAAATAATTGTAACAGACCCAGATGATATTGTGTTGGATGAACGTATGGTTGAATCTGATGGAATGGGTCAGTGGATTATAAATGAAACGATATAGGAATCTTCTCCATTTACTACATATTTTACCAACACTACTGAAACAGAAGAAGCAAGTGGAGAACAAAACATTTCTTCCGTCTGCAATGAAAGAGGTCGATGATCTAATCCCCATCTTACCTTTGTGGCGAGGATTGTTGCTTCATAGGTAAGAAGGCATTACAAGACATTCAACCTGCCATGTGGAAACATGGTTCGGGGTATTAAATAAAAGTACTCTTCTGGGAAGAAAGCGGCTTGCCCCTGGTTACTCTATCAGGGAAACATTCAAGGTGTTAAGAGGACGAGTCAAAAGTTTCATGAAATCAGGAAGAATTACAAGGTATTGAAGAAACTCTGTTTCTGAAGAGCTGCCGACGTTGAAATTTAACAAACAGCAGAAACCTTCTCAACATTCTAAATCTGCCAAAAGAAAGCAAACAAAAGGAAGGAAAGAAGAAAACTTTAATTGTAGAGCTTCAAGAAGAGACAGGGACAAAGCGGGAAGATGAGTTGAAAAGATCATATTACTCTAGCCCTGACAAGATTCCTGTACCGAAAATGTCAAAACAGCTAGAAAGGAATAATGGTTTGACAAACAACATGAACAACTGCTAATTAAATCCCACAATACATGCTATGAAAGTGTATGACAGTATTGCTCAGCAAACTCATGGTAATTATACATTTTTGTCTCAATTGCATAGGAAATAGTTAATTGATTAGTTGCCAAAACTTTGCATCTCTCCTCGTTTCCGTCTTAACATAGTTCCGATGTTGCCTTTGTCCATGGATTGTTCGTTCTTTTGACTGACCTTTGACCTTGCATAAGTATAAGGGAATAATAAGACAATAATTCATGTTCTTCTTGTGCTGTTAAAGTTTTAAAAGGAAGAATATATGGAATTTCCTTATGTTTGTTATTGTCATAAACTGCTATGTTAGTTTATAAGACAAATAAAATATTTGATTTTTTTTACTTGATTTAAAACCTTGATTTAAAACGTTTTTTTTTTGTTTTTTTTTCTTTTTTTGGGGGGGAGGGGGGGGGGGGTTGGAACCAACAGAAAACATGGATACCAGCACATAACCTTTTTTTTCATCATTTGACCCTAGGACAAAATCTTGCTACGATCCTCCCTTATGAAACCACTGAAAGAAGCCTATAAAACCACACTTTACGCGAATGATGTATTGATTGTCTTTTAACAAAAATTGGTCTCAACATTTCAACTCAATTAAAGAATTTATGGGTGTTCCATGGAACACTTGTGTCGCCTGCACTACAGAAGAGCCATTTTTGGTCCAGTGAAGCTCTAAAATATGCAAAATTAAAATTTTACTTATAATTTGGCTGTCTAGATTAGGAGAAAAACATATTCTGCAAATTTGGTTAAGAATATGAATTACAGTTTTAAGGACTTGCAGATTAACAATCTGATTTGACATATGAGCTTAGTGGCTTGGCAAACCTCTAGAATCCGTAAAAAAATCTTAGTATAATGTGCATAGCCAGACCTGTTATACAACATATACTGAAAATTAGGTTGGAATCTGACAGACAGTTGTGAAGGAGTCGAAGATTAAAAAACCCAATTAACAAATAACTAAATACCGAAGCTATTTTGACTCTGTTAACCTCTTAAATCTGTAAAATCAAAATTTTAAATATCGGGTGCGCAACTATATCAAGTAATCAATGTATTCTGAAAGGCTGGTTGGAATATGATTTACAGTTTTGAAGGAGTTCCACATAAACAAACAGAATTAACAAATGAGCTATTCTGGCTCAGTGAACCTCTAAAACTGCAAAATCAAAATTTTAAGTATCAGATGTACAACTACATCAAGTGAACACCAATCCTGCAAGTTTGGTTGGAATCTGACTTATAGTTGTGATGGAATTGGGGATTAACAAACCAGATTATCAAATGAGCAATTTTGGCTCAGTGAACGTCTAAAATCTGTAAAATCTAAATTCTAAGTATCAGGTGCATAACTACATCCGGTGAACAACTTATCCTGAAAGTTTTGTTAGACTCTGACTAGCAGTTTTGAAGGAGTTGCGGATTCAAAACCAACAGACTCACAAATGATCAATTTTGGCTCTGTTAACCTCTAAAATCTGCAAAATCAAAATTCTATGTATCACGTGCACAACTACACCAGTTAAACAACCTATCCTGAAAGTTTGGTAGGAATCCGACAAGTGGTTTTGAAGGAGTTGTGGATTCAAAATCTGTCGGGACGACGCAGGACAACGACGTAAGACGACGGATAGTAATCCCTATGTGTCGCCTCTGCTTACAGCAGGCGACACAAAAAAGCTGCCATCACAAAGCATATTTTACCATTGCACCCTATGTTTTATCATCTTATTTATTACCTGCTGCGACAATATGCAAGTAAAATTAACTTAATATGTTCCTTTAAACTGGTTTAAAAAAAAATAGTTGCAAGTTTAGAACATTGATTTTAACAGTAGACCCTATGCAAAAAAAAACATGGCCATCTACATAGGTATGATTAAGAAACATCATATTACGAGAAGGATACAAGCTCTGAGCCTCTATACCACTAGAAAAAAACAAAATACCGAGGTTACTGTGAATTTAGGTTCTGCATATGAAATCAAGAGGAAGAGGGGTACTAGTATATAGGAACTACGCTACACACCAGGAGATGCGAGTTTAGTAATATGATTGCAGTTTTTAATAAAATGGAATTAGAGACGATTCATAACTACTACAAAAACAAAATTTAACTAGATTTGGAAGCACCGCAGACTACCATCTTATACGCAGCTTCAAAATCTACCTAGAAATCAATGTTCGTTGAAATCGGACAAAGTCGAGCTTTTTTCGTATTTAGGCCAACATCTTGGAAATGGCGGTCTTTTTTTAAATTCTTCCTCTCCTTTTACAAAATATTTATACAAAAAATGAACTAATTCCTCAAAGCAAGTAAGCTTCATAAATACGTCATCGAATTTCGAACAGCTCTTACAATTTCGGTTTTTTAAGGGAAATCCTTATGCCAAATGTTTCCAGTTAGTCATCTTTGTTTTTACATACACACGTTTTTGCAACAAGGAAAGAAACCAGTCAATCCCAGTGTAAAGTTTGTAAGTCCGTCTTCACTTGAAAGGATATTTTGCAGGATTATTTGACAGGAAAACACGGCAATTCAGACAAAAACACTAGCAGAATTCGTAATAGAAGATTGAGGTAGAGGTCGAGCTTACCACAACAGAACCACACACATATATAAAAATGCAATCATTCACTCTTTTGCAGACGCATGACATAAATTTTTTAGATTACTTTCTTGTCCTTTTTGTTTGTTAAGCTAATTAACTTATTTACTTATCATGGTATGATTTTTTTTTCATTTCTTTCTTTCTTTATATATATATTTATAACTCTACTAAATATTTTCCAACGACAGCAATTTATCGCCGATCAGGTATGATTTTTTTTTAAATTGATTTAAGTCGGAGGTGTTCCTGTAGAATGGAAAGATTAAGTTCCAAGCATAAGACGTCAATGTTTAAAGCGTAATTCAAGATCGATATAGATGAAAACGCCTCTGTGATTTGGAATTTAAATCAATTGAGATTCTATCTTTAACTCGACAATTATCTTCATTAAACGTGTTAACATCGTAATGAAATCTACTTTGTCTATTTCTGTCGGTTTTTTGTTTAGGCATGAAACATGAAAAAAACAACTATCGTTTCAAATGCTTTTGCACTACTTGCTTCTCATCCTATAGTTGCTCTTTTGATCAATAAAATCAGTATAAAGTAAAGTATCTGTTTGATGAATCTTTTGTGCAAATGTGGCTGTTTCAGATACGCAATCGGAAAAAGCAAATGTAATAAATGTTTATTTGTATCCATTTTATTTCGTGTGAAAACTGAAAAAAATGAATTTCTTTGAAA
>MJUU01043932.1:19811-42094 GCA_002080025.1 Modiolus philippinarum | reverse complement strand
GCAAATCAAATGTTATAATTGGGTAGATCACCGGGGGGTGTAACTTGGTATTTTTTTGGGTAGGGATGTGCCAAATTGATTTCAGAATCATGCCCCGATTTTATATATTCATTTACTCAAAACATATCCCAAATTTATATTACAACACTAAATTTAGGACCCGTATTTATATATCATTGATTTTAACATTAAATTTTGAAACATCAATGAAAAAAGTATGAAATACATGTTATAAAATGCATTGAAAGAAAATAATGAACGAGTTTATGCTTTATGTTGCCTCATAAATTATTGCCCTTCCCTTTCTCTGCGATCTTCGGTTCCCATCGGAATTGTCAGATGGCATAATGTCTATTCTCACACGTCCTTCACTTTCAGAAATGTTTTGACTTTGTCTTTGAGTTAATGTTTTGCTTCTTTGAACTGAATGTCTTTTTTCAATGAAATTCATGATGCTCCCAATTTCTTCGTAAACAGCCACACTCATTTGAAACACTGTTGAATTGCAAGTTATCCTGGCAAAGAACAGCCTTTGCTTTTTTTTTTTTATAATTTCGTCCTCAATAATTTGGAACACACACCCCTTCTGTTCATATGGCTGCATTTTAATTTCAATCAGCCCAAGATCATCAGCCGAAAAAGAAATGGGATGTTTATAATCAATCTTGCCACGTGTTGTCCCGCTCTTTACCATTCGTTGTACTTTGCCAACTCTGTATTCCGTGCTTTTTTCATTGTCTATATATGCATAATTTTCGAATAGCATTATCATTCCACCTTAATTTGGCATTCTTCTTTCCACTTCACTTCCTTGGCTTTGTCTCACTCTAACTTATTTCATGTTAACATATTTATTTTTGGCCAGAGATTTGATGAATGAAATATGTTCCATGTTCCATATGTGGATATGTGCCAGGAAATGTGTAATATTATAAACTTGGTGCTCATACCAGATGTACAAATTTAAATTATTGTATTTTCTTTCATATTAAATGCCATAAAGATATATATATGAATACAGCTTATTAAAATTTAGTGCAGTTTGAATTAACATATGTGTTATGGTCACATGTTCATTAACTCCATTTTCTTTCGTAGAATAAGTCAAATTATTGAATTCATTTATATCCTAAATTTTCCTTTAATCAGGTGGGTAGATATAATGGCATAAGAAATTATAAAGAAGGAGGCATGTTCATATGTTTTTGCCATATGTTGTGTATGTATTGACACCTAGTTTTGATACAAGTACAAAAAAGGGATGAAGTCAAAATGAAGTTATTTTACCTTTTCTACCTCAAAATGTGTAAACTTATTAGAACATCTTACCTGTCGTAAGACAATTTTCGACCATGTTCGTTAAATAAACTGACTAGTGTTGATTTATACTGTAAACCATAATTTGGAACCTCTTCTGTTGATATTTTCCTGAAAAGTAAATTTTTGATATAGTGATATTTTTAAATAAATGTCTGCATCTCGGTTATCATGGTTATCTGTTGTCCCAAATTCAAAAATGCAACTATGTTTTTCCGCCTTTATTTATAAAACTTAATTTAAAAGAAACTTTCATTCATGAAAATCAAATTATATTTACATGTAAATTGCAATAAATTGCATAATATCAATTAAGAGTTGTATTTCTGAGTTGTATTGACAACTGGATATACCGGTACCTGGCAACAACTGGTTTTTCTGTAGACTCAGTCTCTGTGAAAGCTTCGTCTGGAAGTATATCGTCAATTGCAGAACGGAGGATATCACTATTTTCATCTCCTGTAATAAATATAACATTGGATTTTTAAGTACTTCAAAATAAACTGGTTGCTAGATATGGGACAAAATGTGAAGATAAATATGTTTAATAGAAGTGTAATTTAGCGAAGTTCAAGTCTCATGATTCATCAGATATACAACTATGAGAAATAACAAGGACATGTATACATGAACTCTTTGTAGAGCAAGACCAGTGCGTTAACATAACATTCTTGACAATCGGGTGATTCTTCATATTGCAAATGATATCATTTTTTGTGATCAAATTTATCATTATTTTGTTTTATATTGCCATGCTGGATTTCACATTAAATTCTAGGGTAAACCTGATATCATTTTTTGTGATCAAATTTATCATAATTTTGTTTTATATTGCCATGCTGGATTTCACATTAAATTCTAGGGTAAACCTGATGTACATCAGTTTGTACATGTTTAAATGGCATTTGAATTAGTATATTATACGCAAACTAAATTATGTAAGTAATATATATCAAAATACCGAAGTTACTGTTAATTTATTTTCTGCATATGCGCATTCATAAACGATGTTCAAGGCATTTTGTCTAAATACGTCAAACTAATGATAATTTTCTTTAACATTCTTTTTACCTGAATGAGAACTGTTGTTGTCGGGATGGCCATCATCTCCCTGGTCATCTGAACTGCCACTGTTTCGCATATTACACTCGGATATCATTTCTTCCGTTAAATCAGTAAAGGCGACTTTAACATTCTGCATTTTCTACTGTTATAATTTCAACCTGTAATTACTGTTGAAAGATCATTATATTTTTTAATTTTTTTCTGTGACTTAAAACAAGCTTGAGTAAGTTCATTGTTTTTATATGCATTTTCTGATATTTCACGTGCACGTTCACTCTTAACTGAGGAACCATATAGTTCTTATGGTCCTTATGATATTAAAACGACAGTAGGAGCTACCGTTTTGCAGCTATTTCAATCTTTATCCATCACTTAATGAAACACTCTTGGTAGTTATTACACGTACTGCACATTGAAATTGGCATGAGCATATAGGCAAAAATATTGATACCCTGATAATAATATGCAGTGGTAGTCTATATCCTAAGGGTAATCAAATTTAACATACATGCAAAAAGTTTAAAAAATACCCTGATATTACAAAAAAAAATATAATGCTTTGTTTTATTTTCATAATAACTGTACTACAAAAACTGATCTCACATGATGATTCATGTAATTTTGCATGATCTACTATACTGGATTCTTCATCATTCTTTTCTTCTTCCTAAAAACAGGCATGACAACAAAAATATAAATAAATAAATACAAAAAATACCAAAAACAGTTATCATTGTACTATGTGTAAAGGTATCCTCAGTAACATCTCTGATTAACTTTTTATTCTCATCCCTTTCGTTTTTTCTATTTTGTTTTGGTCTTTTTGTTTGTTTGTTTCTTGTCATTCAATTGTGTTGTTTATTTATACAATATAATTATTAAATAATTTTATGAAGAAAAAAAAACGAACCTGTCTCCTGTTCAACATAAATTTATCGAAGCGCATAATTAATGCTGTAATTGTTACGATAAATAAGTATTCACATTTTCTTAAAAGATCGATCCAACATACCCTGCAAAGAAATTAGCTTAAATAAATCTGAGGTGTGGTGAACTACAAGTAACAATTGTAAATGAAAAATAATCAATACTATTAACAAAAAAATACTTAACACTTAGTAGTAAGTCTTCTAGGGAAAACATGTGTCGCCTGCGTAATAACACATAAAGATATTTTAAGTTCCGTCAAACAGGAAGTGCAGACACAGTATAGGCCCTAATACTGTGTTTTGTACTTGTGTTTTTGCAATTATGATAGTGCTAGAAGTTGCCGACACACAATACATCTGTAACATGTACAAGAACTATTGTGATAAACCTTGTGTTTTTTTAAATATGATGGGGCTAGGAGTTGCCTACCCATAATGTAGTGTTGCATGTACATGTACTATACTGAGTAACCTTGTTTATTTTTAACTTGGATTAGGCTAAGAGTTGCCTACCCGTCATCTACTTATAAATTAAAGTCATCAGTTGAGAAAAGGAGATGCCTACCCATAATTGACAGACATAAATACGAAATTAAAGAATTTAAAATTCATTTATGTTGGTCATCTTATCGTTCAACTGTCATGTGTATTCCCGGTTCGTCGACACTGTTATACCGATTCATAAAAGAGTAGCCAACCAGAGGCAGGCTATATTTAGAGTGGTATATAAATCGTAGTAAGAGCGCTTGACCATTCATTGATGTATTGATTGCGCTCTTGTAAACATTGATCGTAAACGTGACCTACAAAAATTTACACATTGTTTGGATTAATTTTATCCTCTACCCGTCCCCATTCATTCCATCCATAATTGATTAAAATTCACACGATAAGTTAAAAAATTGTTTGTTTTTTAAGTTTTTATATATTATGTATTTATGAAGATGTAATTATTTTTAATGTGTTTTGTATGAAAATGATATATTACTTTTCACACCAGCTGGCCGTTTTTTGTACGCCACTTTTTTGTAGGCTGTTTTTTTTTTTTTTTTTTTTTTTTTTTTTTTTAGTGGGAGTTAACTATTATTTGTTTGTTGTACAGTAAGTCCCTTTGTTGTACATATTTACTTGTTGCGTCCTTGTTTAATTAAAATGACAATTAGATCGGAATTTATTTGTTTATTATATCTATCAGCCTAAAAAAACAGAGCTTGTTTCGTCCGAGTCAAATTGACAAGACATAAAATAATTGTTATTCTATTAGCCTTATAATTATGAATGTCGTATGAAAATGCATTCGCCAAATTCAGTACTTTTATTAAAATAAGCTGAAAAACCACGAAAATCCCACATCTGAGACATGCCGATTCTCAAATCACAGCAGACCGTCTTATAAATCGAATCTGATGGCTATGGAACAAGATGTGTTTGTGAAACACTACATATGCAACCAGAATCTACAGTCAAATCTATGAAAATACCCAATTCTACCCCTTTTTGACCTCTGTGACCCTAACCTTTGACCTAATTTTTTTGCATATTTATGTTCATTTTGACAAAACCTATACACTTGAAAGTGTATAGGTTCCATCAAACAGGAAGTGGGCATGCAAGAGATCCATAACTCTATTACACAATAAAGGTCCCCATACTGATACTCCATGATAAATTTCAGAAGGCTGGGATATGTGGTTCCTGGAAAAACTGTGACAAAAAATTTTTGTGAACCTGATAAGCAAAAAAATATTCTATGTTTCGTCAAACAGGAAGTTGGCATGAGAGAGATCCCAAACTCAAAGGTAACATGGTATAGGTCCCCATTCTATTACTCCATATCGAATCGCAGGAGGCTAGGATTTGTGGTACCTGAGAAAACATGACAGAAATTTTCAAGACGCAAAAACTATTCTAAGCTCCGTCAAACAGGAAGTGGGAATGCGAGTGATTTCAAAATCTATTACACGGTGTAGGTCCCCATACTGATAGTCCATGCCAAAGTGCAGAAGGCTATGATACATTGTTCCTGAGAAAAGTGTGACAGAATTTTTTTGTGACGACGACGCCGACGACGGATAGTGATCCCTATATGTCGCCACTGCGTGAACGCAGGCGACACAAAAATACAATCAGGGCTTCCTTTTCCTTTTTTGGGCTTTGGGCTTTGTACAACGAGTGTACTATATTAAAAGTGGCATTGCGTTGTTTCTCTTGTGTTGTCATAATGAGTATCTACTGTTTCGACACAGTGGGTCATACTGCCTTGCCAAGGCAACCTCTTCCTTACGAGGAGAAGATTCCCGTAAGGCAATCACAGCAACTTTCCTGTTTACATTGGATGTTGACGGAGGTAAATACTCACAATTGTTGTTTTGTTTTAAAACGACCCCATTCTTGATTGATTATCTTTGATATTGCCTGAAAAGAAATAAAATAAACCTTAAACACAAAGACGGAAGTACATTGGAAAATAAATATACAAAAGAGAACTGGAGTAATGAATTAAATGTTAAACACAGAAAAAAACTCGTATAGACCCCTATTTAAATGTTTTACACGATTTTTCCAATACTGAAATGGTGCCCGACACAGAATGAATTTGCCATTCAAAAAAATTTTATGTGTAGATATATGAATATGGAAAACTGATGCCTTTATTTATGAATGATTAAAACGTACTTCTCCGAACCGTCAATGGAACGATGTTACTTTTTTTAAATAAATCATAAAAGAACAACGCATTGAAAATAAACAATCAAATGCATTAGCCGTGGAGAACAACAGTGGATTATTTATTATATTTGTTTCGAAACATACCGTATGTTGTCATATGACAGGGTCTTCTCTGAGGTCCGCGTTCGGTATACAGGTAATGGCCGACTCAAACCAAATACTGAAGAAGTCGTATATCGGTGAAAACACATAATTACCCTGAACAAATGTCAAGGTGCGTAGTCTGAAACAGACGATATTTTGCAATGATCGGGGTTGGAATTGACTATTACCGAAATAGGATTAGGCAGTGGTGTTGATCTGTTGATTGCCGTTGATCGAACAATTGTTATAGGTAATTAAATGTTGTAAATATTCTATAATGCATTTTATTCATTGTTTTTATTTTGTACGGCCTTAATATTATGTAATTTGTTTGGCCTAGTTATGTAACTTGTTTACAATAAACAATGGTCAAGGTTATTACATCTTAGAACATATAGAAATTTCTAGAATTTAAATTTAATATTTAACACATAGAATTTTCTAGAGGTGTTCCTTACATAATCATTCTAGTCATGTGATTGTCAGTTGATTAGAATGTCCCACTTTCTTGTGAAGATTTTTCTGGAAAGAATAAATGTATTTATATAAGGTAGCTGAAAAGGGTTAGGTCAGTCAGCTTAATAAGTTTATACAGGATTAATTAGTTTATATAGGATTATCACGCACATCTTTCGTATTAGAAATCGACATCAATTATTGTGAATCTATTATCAACTATTTAGTGAGGATTATATGGATTATTCTATTGGACATTTCTTGGTGGAATAAAGTGAACTATTCATTTGGATTCTTACTTGGACTTCATTATTGTCAGATAAGTCATTTATCTGTATACTTAATTTGTAAAATCATTATTTTTGTCTTATTTAAAGTTAAATTTTGAGCCAATTTTGTTTTATATTTGCTGACTTCAATTTACAATTATATATTGGTCGTTTCTGCCACATAACACAATGTTCAGTCTGGGGTGTTGCGTATTAATAGATCATATCCAACCTATGGAATGAGGATTTACCATATTACTTTTCAATACGTCACAGTATAGAAAACGTCACGTCAAACAGCCTAAAACGTCATGAAGTTGGTCACATGGGGCGGACACGTTTGTGACGTATATATACGTAGGGCGGACAAACAACAACTGGTGAACCTGAATACCAGAACTCGGATATGGTCTATTGCCGTTGTTAAGAGTTTGATCAAATAAAACTTGAGATAATTGCCATTTGAGTGTTTGTAATGCATAACAGTCATTTTTCAGTTTTTTTAAAGTTTTTTGCATTTTTAAAGTAAAGGTCATTCAGAGCAAAACATACAAAAAATGGGTGGTTGGAATTCAAATGCACTGCAAAGATATATCAGAATCGACACATTATCTCTGAAAGTCTCTAGGTCAGTGTTGTGCGATTAATTGTGGGGCTAGGAGTTGCCTAGCAATAAAGCACTGTTACATGTACATGTATATGTACTAAAGTGATTGACCTTGTGTATTTGCAATTATGATAGTGCTAGGAGTTGCCTACACACAATGCATCTGTTACATGTACTTGAACTATTGTGATAAACCTTGTGTTTTTTTTTTAATATGATGGAGCTAGGAGTTGCCTACCCATAATGTAATGTTCCATGTACATGTACTATACTGAGTAACCTTGCTTATTTTTTAACTTGGATGGGGCTAGGAGTTGCCTACCCGTCATGTACTTATAAATTATAGCAATCAGTTGAGAAAAGGAGATGCCTACCTATAATTGACAGACATAAATACGAATTTAAAATTCATTTATGTTGGTCATCTTATCGTTAAGCTGTCATGTGTATTCCCGGTTCGTCGACACTGTTATACCGATCCATAAAAGAGTAGCCAATCAGAGGCAGGCTATATTTAGAGTGGTATATAAATCGTAGTAAGAGCGCTTGTCCATTCATTGGTGTATTGATTGCGCTCTTGTAAACATTGATCGTAAACATGACCTACAAAATATTACACATTGTTTGGATTAATTTTACCCTCCACCTGTCCCCTTTTATTCCAGCCATAACTATGATTAAAATTCACACGATACTTTAAAAATTGTTTGCTTTTTAAGTCTTTTTATATTATATATTGATGAAGATGTAATTATTTTTAATGTGTTTTGTATGAAAATGATATATTACTTTTCACACCAGCTGGCCGTTTTTTGTACGCCACTTTTTGTAGGCTGTTTTTTGTGGGAGTTAACTATTATTTGTTTGTTGTACACTAACTCCCTTTGTTGTAACTTGTTGCGTCATTGTTTAATTAAAATGACATTTAGATCGGAATGTATTTGTTTATTATATCTATCAGCCTAAAAAAAACAGCTTGTTTCGTCCGAGTCAAATTGACAAGACATAAAATAATTGTTATTCTATTAGCCTTATAATTATGAATGTCGTATGAAAATGCATTCGCCAAATTCAGTACTTTTTTTTTAAATTAAGCTGAAAAACCACGAAAATCCCACATTTGAGACTTGCCGATTCTCAAATCAGAGGAGATCGTCTTATAAATCGAATTTGATGACCATATAGAACAAGATGTGTTTGTGAATTTTTTTGCATATTTATGTTTATATTGACAAAACCTATACACATGAAAGTATTAAATGTCTATCTTACATAGTTCAAAAATTGTTTATTACCATAAAAACACCCAATTTAACACTTTTATTCTAAAACAGATGAAGCCCGATTTGGCCTGTTGTTTATTGAAATGGTTTTAATCTTTAAAAGTATCTGTTCAAACATGCTATAAGAAACCTGCAGAAATATATTGCTTCAACATCAGACAAAAAATTTAACAATTCATTTTTTTCCGTGTGTCCCCCTTTGGGCCTCTTATTTCTAAAAAAAAAATCAAATCTGTCGATAAACTTCAGTTCTGCAATTTTATTAGCAATGATATGAGACAAACCCGGTCTCAATAGGATAGATAATATGGATTCTACAGTCAAATATGTAAAAAAAAAACAATTTCACCACCTCTGTGACCTTGACCTTTGACCTGATCTTTTTTTTTTTTTGTTTTTTTTTTGCATATTCATGTTCCTTTTGACTATACCTATACACCTGCCAAGTATGGAAAGTCTACCTTGTATAGTTCAAAAGTTATAGCCAAGGTTAAAGTTTTGGACGCACAGACAGGACAAAAACAATATGCCCCCGATCATCCATCTGGGGGCATAAAAAATGTATCGATAAAATATATAGAATTTTTTTTGCAGCATCATATCAGTATACATGTATCGGAAGAATTGTAGAATATCATTATATATTTACCCCATATCAAATGGTTACAATGTGTCAAAAAGGGTGCTGACTTAATTAACTCTAACCTAAAGTTTTTTTGTTTTTTGTTTTGTTTTGTTTTTTTTTTTAATTTTTTTATCAAGATCAATTTCTAAGGTATTTATATATGGATGTTATTTAATTATATTGGTTTTAGTAACTTGATAATTCGTTGTCCTGCAATTTTGATGGCGATATATTTGAGTCGACTTTTTGAATTTTCAGAAAACAACTTTACGGCTTCTTGTTGACATGAAAATAAAAGAAATATAAACTTCGATTCGACATGCTTTAGCAAAACAACGGCAGTAGAATACCGAAGGAACAAGGGAAGCGATGACTACAAAAATCGAAGTCCAAAGACATGGCAGAAACGGTAACAGATAAAAACAAAGACAAAACAAGGACGTGAGACAGCTACAATGCACGGCAAATAACAGAGACGAGTCCCGAGAAGCAGATCAAACCAGCAGAGACAATAAGAGACTTTGATCAGTTGGAATAATCACTAAAGAAGCAAAATGGTAAGTCTTAACTGTTGTATTATGCTAGAATGATTTTTACATAGTGGCAAGGAACATGTTTGATTTGTGATATATATCTTCTTATGTAAATAAAGTAAATATATGTATATTTTATGCATGGTGGATAAAAGTATCCTCCGACACACAATGTCTCAACAAAACTGCTATTTTCTTATGTTTAAATATTTAGCAGAATTCAATTCATGTTCAACGTTACTGGAACTGAGTGATGAAATTATGCGTCTCTCCGCTTTCCATCTTCACTTAAAAGGTCCTGATCTCGCATTGTTTAAAGACTCAAATATGAAGTAATTACTTTCCGGCACTTTCAAAACACATTCTCCTGTAGTAAACGTCAGTTTGACACATCACCTGATTCAAACTCACCTATAAGTTTTA
This sequence comes from Modiolus philippinarum, assembly GCA_002080025.1. Classification (NCBI taxonomy): domain Eukaryota; kingdom Metazoa; phylum Mollusca; class Bivalvia; order Mytilida; family Modiolidae; genus Modiolus; species Modiolus philippinarum. The sequence goes on along the minus strand of MJUU01043932.1, from coordinate 31,773 downwards.
CGCCGATAAGTATCACTTATTTATTACATTTAAGTCTCGCGATCTATTTATGGTGAAATTGTATCTTCACATGGAAAATGTTTTATATTAACTAAATACCGAAGTTACTGTGAATTTAATTTCTGCATATGCGCATTTCGACAACTTATGTCTCTTTATATATGATGTACAAATTCACAAGTTTTATCCCTACAAAATCACAAGACTGATTTAATTTTATGTCCCATTTCAGAGATTGCAGACTTTTTTCTTTATATAGTTGAACTTCGATGACTCGAACTGTAACGGCTCGAACACCATGAATGTTTCGAAACCTTTTTGTTCTCTTTTCACTGAAGTTTAAACATAATTCAACCCCGATACTGTGAACACCCCTCTAGTTCAAGCTGTTTTCGTCACTCTCTGAAGGAGCAATCGAAGTTAAACTATATATTTATCAAGTAGTAATGAAAATATCATACGCTTAGAAACATGAACAAGATCTCTATTACAATCTCCATTAAAAAATTTTTCAATTCCATTCCGAAAACCACATTTCAGAGTTGCCCCCCTTTACATGTCGTAATCAATAAAATGAAGAGCTGGCTATGTCGGATGGTACCAAACAACAACTTAGAGGCAAATAGAGTTTAAACTGCTCCAGGGACACAAATAAATGCTATAAATAGAGAAATTGCATTGTTAAACAACTTTAACACTGGTTGACTGGCCCTGAGCTCACTTCGGTTGCATATGGAGGAAAAGACGATGAACTGATTAAAATTTTATGGACACACTGGCTCTTCTAGACTACGTGTCTGAAAAGAATACCCAAAATGGATGTATTTTGGTCATGAAGAAGGTGATAGAATATGGAAAGAGGGTAGAGGATGTTCAAGACTACAGGACCATTACCAAACTGTCTTGCTTTCTAAATTACGAGCTAAGAATTTAAATCAATTACAGATAAATACAGAGTTTGACCAAGTTGATGCATATCAGCTATTAACTTTTGGTGTCTACAATTTTAAAGTTGGTATTTTTACAAACACTGCTCAGAAGAAAAGTGATATTCTTTAAGAAGCGAAAAAGGAAAGGTAGAGATCGTGGACGTGGAAAACCAGATTATCAATTGAATTTCTTTGTAGTTTTATTCTTATATAAAGGGAACCGCATTGAAAATGCTGGTTCTATAGTTTTCACTTTATGTGTCCGTTTGTCTGTCCATCCACAATTTCGTGCAACATAAAAACTAAAAAAACTATAAGGAGTAGAGATCTGATTTTTTAAAATGGTGATTCAGTACCATTTTAGGATCTGTTACCGTTTCTTAAGGACCAAGCAAGGCCAAAAATGCTGTTCTTCAAATAACCTAAATTTTTTATGACCATCGTTTTTCAATTGGATTCTCTTAATGTAGGGTTTTAGTTGGAGGTCAACAAATTTTGCATACCTTTTACCATTTCTGGTAAACAATGGATCAAAAGTGCTGATTTTTATTTTCCATAGTTAATGTCCAGTTAATAAATGTGTCGGGCTTCCTCTTGTGTTCATCAAATGACTATATAAAGCTCGTTACAATGTCCTTGCACTGGTTAAAATTTCTGTGGTCGACATGCTGCGCTCGGTAGCCCTTTATTAAATTTTTATCAAAAGGGAAATAACTTGAAGCTTTTGTTGATTTTTACAGTATCAGATAATATCTACATACATGACAATTATGTACTTATGGTAATTAACTTGCCTCTAATTTCAGTTTTTTTGTGAATATTAAACGACTCAATTTTTATCAAAGGTGTTAATAGTTATCAAAATTGAATGAAATTTTCAGCCTATATAGTTTGTACAATATATGACAGTTCAAACTGTCAATAGAGTAGAGCAACAAAGGACCAAAAAAAACGGCCTACTATTATGACCAAAATTGAATTGTCACATATTAATGTTAATAAGTCACTGTTTCCATCAATGTGGATTGAACGTTGCGTATGTGTTTTGTACTCAAGTTTCGATGACGTCATAATAGGTGATGACGGTTGACGTTTAGTGCAAATACGGCGATTTTGCGAAAAATCTGTACATTTCCAACATACTTTCTAATTTCAGTTTGGCCACACCCTTCGACTAAAATATTTTTCTCTTCATTGAATGGAAAAAAATATAAAAGTAAATTCGAATGATAAGAAAAAGAAGGGAAACGGGGAATGTGTCAAAGAGACAACGACCCTAAGGGGAGCAATAACAACTCAAAGCCACCATAAGATCTTCAATGAACGAGTAAATTTTGGTCGAAGGCTGTTGCCCCTCCGAAAATTAAACTTTTTGCAAATAACAAAATACCGAGGTTAATGTAAATTTAAGTTCTGCATATGCGCATTTCGACAACTTATGTCTCATCAGTGCAGATAAAAATCAAAACATTTGGAAATCCATGAACCGAAATATGTGTAAACGCTGATAGAGAACAAATTACCAATATGATCTAAATAGGAAAGCCAAAATCAGCTAAGGACAGAGCTATGCTAGAGGGAGATACTCCTTAGGTTTGAACAAATTTTCTTTAATTTAGATATAACAAATTTTCAAATAAAATTGGTTTTCGGGCCAGCACCGAAGTACTGGCTACTGGGTTGGTGAATACCCTCGGGGACTAACAGTCCACCAGCAGTGGCATCGGCCCAGTGGTAACAAATAACAAAATACCGAGGTTACTGTAAATTTAAGTTTGCATATGCGCATTTTGAGAACTTATGTCTCATCAGTGCAGATAAAAATCAAAACATTTGGAAATCCATGAACCGAAATATGTGTAAACGCTGATAGAGAACAAATTACCAATAGGATCTAAATAGGAAAGCCAAAATGCAGCTAAGGACAGAGCTATGCTAGAAGGAGATACTCCTTAGGTTTGAAAAAAAATTTTCTTTAATTTAGATACAAATTTTCAAATAAAATTGGTTTTCGGGCCAGCACCGAAGTACAAGCAACTTCCATGTACGGCGGAACACACAAGAAAGTAGATTTTTGAACATTTTAGCAGGCGTTTAACCGAGAACTCCAGATAGATAGCACCACTAAAGACGTGTATTTTTCTACAACAAACGAGACTTCAAATGATTAACTGGACACATTTCTAACATGTATTTTTTTTCTTTTTAATGTTTATAGCCCTGCTCTGTGCAAAGAGTATAATGAATTTATGTGACTCCTTTTTTCGGATGTTTTAAATTAAAACTTCCCGTTTACCACTTTTGTGCATTTTTTGTTTCTCTAGTATGGTAAAGGAAACATTTTTGTCCCACTTTTCTCGGCAATTATATTTCAGTCACCTGATATTTGCTCTGGTTATACTCAAAACTTCATGCTTAATTTTGAGTGACTGTGATCAAGTTGTATTTAACAAGTTAAAATGGGTTGATCGGAACGAACCGAGCTTACGTATGTAGACAGATTGGGCTTTAAAATCCGAGATGGGATAAATAATATATAGGATGACATATTCAAAAGCAAATGAAATCTAAACATTTATTAGGCCTATTTGCATTGTTATATATGTATCATGCACAATATGCGTTTCATATATATCCGGGTTAACGAATGCGCAAGTTTTATTAGTGTTCTGTTACAGTTACCAGTTATTATTAAAAATCAGTTACAGAGTGGAGCGAGAATATATAGAGTGCCTGAAAAATCCATATGGGTCGAGGCACTCGCAGTTCTTGATAGACTGAAAAACACAACTGTCTAACAAACACAATGCTATACTGCCACCTTTGTTAATTTCGAATAATACCGTCTTAAATATGCCTTTGATAATTTTATTTTTCCCACTTACTACACGTTCACACGATTATGTTATGAAATGCATACATCCAAAGAAGTCCCATTTCCAACTAGGACATTCATAAGAAAGGCATATCTTCATGATGTTTTTACAAACCCCGCAAAAGGATTCTTCAAAATTATTTTGACATATGGGCAATACTGTCCTCTTATGGATACTTTGGCAGCTAAAAAAATCACATGGAAAAAGTATATATAGGTTTTGTATCTTGACAGTATATTTCCAGCTAGTAGAACCGAAAGGTCAGGTGTATTTTGACTACTAATTCATTGTATGTTTTGTCTCTGAATTTTGTCTCAAGTTTGCTGTCATTGTTAGTCATTCTCAAAACTATTCATGTCCTCTGTTTTCGTTCATATCAAAGCTCGAGATAAATAAGGGAGAGGCTTGGGTACCAATAAGCCGCTGTAACCTCTACCATGCTGATTTTAAGCCGATGAAAACATCGTTGATGCAAACTGACAAATTGTCTGAAAATAATGTATCATTGGAGCAGGACATGCTTACCCTTCCGGAGCACCTGATGTCACTCCCGGTTTTCATGGGAGTTCACACTATGAGTGCCTTAGTTCTTAATGTTATCTTTTTATTTCCGTGCATTGTAGCTGCCTCACGTCCTTGTTTTTATCGTTACCGTTTTTGCCATGTCTTTGGACTTTGATTTTTTAGTCATCGGTTCCCTTGTTCCTTCGGTATTCTACTGCCGTTGTTTTATCATTACACGTGTTTCGGTTTCTGGACTTCCAATGTTTTGATTTAACCTGCACTTGTCGAAATGCGCATATGCAGAAAAAAAATTAACATTTACTTCGGTACTCTGTTACTTATTATTGATTTCAAATCGATTCGTTGCCATAAAGTTATAATTTCCAAAGCTAATGTTGTCCGTGTTATACATCTATGCGAACACTCATGTCACACATGGAATCAATTTGACCTGGCCTCATTCACGTCAGTTATAAACAATCTAGGGGCGTTGTAATACTTTTATAGGATTAGATACTACACAATAAATCTAGTAGACATGAATTTTTATTTCAGCATGCCTGCTCCTACCAAATCTGTTTTCTAAGTAACAAAACAAATAATAACTTTACGAATTAGAGCCGCATTTTCACAATTTCTTGCAGAATTAAAAATTTGATATTTTGAAGAAAAATTAAATGCAAAGACGCAGAAACTGTCATGAATTCTACGCCAAACGTAGTGATAAATCAAAATGTATAATACATGATGTAGTTACCATTTTAACTGTTTCCCAGTAATAATGGAAGCTGAAAATAACGAGCTAGTATTCATTCAATTTAGAAATTAATTGGTGCTCTATCCGATGTTGAAATATTCAGAGTTTCATATTAGAATTCAAATTACTGTAGTATTTAGTAAATCAAACTTGTCTGGTCACAGGTTTCAAAACACAAACTGAAAAGAGTTTCTGAAACTACCATGAAACAAAAAAGAGTTATGGTTTATTAAACGGTAGGCCAAACGAGGGCGCCGGGGGTCATCAAATATCTTCACAAATGTACTGCTTGACGTAACGGCTTTTGGCTTTAGTTTGTATTTAATCCTGTACTCCAACATTTTTGTGTCCTATTTAACCCGTGTACTTTGGTCAAGGATGTATGGTAACTTTGACGTCTTTTGGAAATGGATGGGGTTTACCGCTGGACAGTCAGTGTCATTCGAAATACAGCGAATAACATACTATTGCAATGTATACGTTTTGACACTAGCCACAAAAGTTTCCAAAAAAAAAATGACATCCAAAAGTAACCGTTTTGTATATAACCTATATTTAGTTTGTCATGGAAAAACAATGGGATTGAGCAACAATTATACCAAAAAATTCATGTCCTGTTTTAATAACATTACACACAAACTCAAAACAAATAACCAAATACCGAAGTCACTATGAATTTACCTTCTGCATATGCGCATTTCGACAACTTATGCCTCATCAGTGCAGATAAAATCTAAACGTTTGGAAGACCATAAACTCAAAGATGTTTCAAAACTGATAGAGAACAAATAACCAATGTGATCTAAATTTAAAGCCAAAATCAGCTAAGGACAGAGCTTTGCATGAGGGAGATACTCCTTAGTTTTCAATAAAATTTACAAAATTTTAGATATTGGAAGGTTTCAAAAATAATCGGCTTTCGGGTCAGCACCGAAGTACTGACTACTGGGCTGGTGAATACCCTTAGGGACTATTAGTCCACCAGCAGTGGCATCGACCTAGTGGAAACAAATAACCAAATACCGAAGTCACTATGAATTTACCTTCTGCATATGCGAATTTCGACTACTTAAGTCTCATCAGTACAGATAAAATCTAAACGTTTGGAAGACCATAAACTCAAAGATGTTTAAAACTGATAGAGAACAAATAACCAAAGTGATCTTAATTTAAAGCCAAAATCAGCTAAGGTTGATTGATTGATTGAATATTGTTTAACGTCTACTCAGCAATATTTCAGCTATATCAAGACGAGAACAAGTTTGTTGATAAATAATCACTTTGGGGTATGGAAATGGCCATGGGACGGGAAATTCTGACTGCCACTGGAAAAGTAGGGTGAAATCGTCAAGGGCGGGGAATTTAGCCTTGTAGCCGATCACCTACGGACCACCCCAAAAAGAGCTTGCTACAAGGGTTCTTTAACGTGCAGGAAGCGTGGCATTTCTTCCGACACGTGGACCTGAGTTTACATCCCATCCGAAAGATGGGTTGTGTATTTATTAATCCCGCACAACCACGGAATGGGTCCTATTTCTATATCCCGGGACCCTCGGGGTCAGCCTCCGTTTAGGAGGGGTCACACCCCGCAAGCCGGAGATACTGGGTCCTATTTCTATATCCCGGGGTTCCCTCGGGGTCCTCTGTTAGGATGGCTCATACTCCAAGCTCAGAGGATGCTGCGGGCCTATTCTTCAGCCGGGACCGCGCACGGCGGAAATCAGCTAAGGACACAAAATCAAAAATAAAGAGGCAAAACTATATCTCAGTATTATGACCATACATGTATATGCATGAGCATTCGTGGTTCATTTTTTACTTCTTACGTGTCAAGACACAATAGGCACAGATTTGTGTTAACCTTTTGTCGTGTATTACTTATGGTAAATTATTTAAGTCTAATGAAGTATGCAGGATACTGCAAGTAAGCATTTTCTTCATCTGTGTTGGTGATTTTCAGGAATATTTCTTTTAATTGTTTAATTTTCTTTGAGTCATTTAATTTGGTAATTGCATCTGATATGGAGATGATGGCCTGGTTGATATATTAAAGCACCGACAGTCTCATTTCATGAGATGTACCTTCCAAACAGCTGTAAAATTAAAAAAAAAGTAATGAATAATAATTTAGATATAAATACAAGACCTGTCTATTTTTTTTATCTTACATTGTTAGAGTATTTCATAGGAAAACTTCCCTTAATCAACTGGACAATACAGCCTGTTTATATGTACATATACCTGGTATAGAATGCACTTTGTACAAACTGCTTTCAAGACAACTCAAAAATGGTTCGATTTGAAACTCATGAAGCCAAAATCAAATCAGCACACGGCTGAGCTTTGTAAATATGATTTAGTCCTCTGAATTTTATTACTTTTAAAACATATAATTTTCTGGAGCCAAATATTACAATCCGCTTCTCTCCTGTAGACAAAAGTTTCAGAATATCTCCCTTTGCAGTAGATTTTCAGTATGAGCTATTGTAAACACCACCCCAAAAACTCCTGTTGTCCATCTTTATAACTGCACCAACAGAAACAAGAATTGGAGATAAGGGAACTAATTTTGGAATGACTGCATGTGTAGATGGGATTAGTAAAGCTTATAATAATCAGTCATGGTCTCAAATGTGAGACTGGACAATTCCACCCAAGGGTTCACATTTTCGAGTCGGAAACGAGGCTTTCCGAGTTTCTGATGATTGAAAATGTGAACCCGATGGTAGAACTGTCCAGTCTCACATTTTTAACCATGACTGATTATTTTTCTCACATTTCTCTGCCAAAAATTAGAAAAAATAAACATGGCAGCCGATACACGAAAATCTATTCTCCGAAACTACGCAACGTAGCAAAAACATAAATTGCACAATTGAAAAGATCGCATGTGTTTTGGTTTTGTACTCGAGTACAAAACTCTGAACTAGAATCTTAAGCGTAGTTATTCATGAGTTTCTGAAATGAAGCGGTGTAAAAATTCGACGTTGCCGCACCATTCCGGGGAAGTTGTATTTTTTTCTGACGTTTCAATATTGTGACGTGACGTTGTTTGCATTGTTCCGTCAAGGAAGGTCATGTGATGTGATTGATTGATTATTGTTTAACGTCTACTGAGCAATATTTCAGCTATATCAAAACGAGAACAAGTTTGTTTATAAATAATCACTTTGGGGTATGGGAAGGATCATGGGACGGGAAATTCTGACTTCCACTGGAAAAGTATGGTGAAATCGAAAGGGGCAGGGAATTTAGCCTTGTAGCCGATCGCCTACGGACCACTCAAAAAGAGCTTGCTATAAGGGTTCTTTAACGTGCAGAAAGCGTGGCATTTCTTCCAACACGTGGACCTGAGTTTACATCCCATCCGAAAGATGGGTTGTGTATTTATTAATCCCGCACAACCACGGAATGGGTCCTATTTCTATATCGCGGGGTTCCCTCGAAGTCAGCTTCGTTTAGGAGGGGTCATACCCAGCAAGCCGGATATACTAGGTACTATTTCTATACCCCGGGGTTCCCTCTGGGGTGATCATGTGATTTGAAATGCATGAATCTCGCATGGGTATCTCATACTGGATTCTTGTGTCACACACGTACAGGAATGTGAGAAATTTAGATCCTTTATTTTCCAGAAAAGTTTATCGGAAAGCTAAAGGTAGAAAATTTCTTCAGTTTAGTTAATGAAAGAAAAATGCTTAAATCAAAACGGTATTCATGAGTGTGATTGTGACAGAAAAAGTGGAAATGGCAGAAATACAGCCATTTCAAAGTGAAATGGACGAAATCTTTGGTTTTAGACCAACAGTAATACCTTGAGCTGAGACGGCTACAGGGTTCTCCATAGATAATATACATTTATTTCCCATGCATGTGGGAGATATGAAGATTTGTTTACCCGAGATATCTTATTTCCCGAAGGCATCGCCTGAGGGAAATATGATTTCCCGAGGGTAAACAAATCTTCATATCTCCCACATGCATGGGAAATAAATATTTTATTCCACCGCTACGTTTAATATGTACAAATCATTGAAGGTTGTATCGAGAAGGGGTTCTTCCTTCCTCCATCTTAAATATCTTGAAGAATTCAGGCAAAATTGACATGATCTTGAAGAATTCAAGCAAAATTGACAAAAAAAACACAAAAAACTAGCAAATATTCGTCTGGAATCATTTTTTCTTGAAACTCCGCCGGAATCCTCCTACATTTGAAAGCCGCTGCACGGTGAAAATATAACACCCAAGACCTAAAAGTACACTACAGTTAGAAAAGGCATTGTCGTTGCTGAAATAATTTTTTTTATTGATTTTTGAAATTGACATAATAACACAAATGAAAATAATTAAAACTGTGCTGTTGAGACCTTATTATTCAGTAAAAACTCTTGGCTATAGGCGACATTGAGTGTTAACTCGGAACACCTCCTTACTATGATAACTCTTGTAAAATCTAGAGAATTTCGAATGAGGGGAATATGATATTTGGAAACGACATTCAGCGGGAGATACGTTTTGTTCACAGTCACGTGTGACAGTTTTGGCCAATAAAAAATCGTTATTAGTGAAGTTATAATCATATAGTGGAATAATCAGTTATAGCTTGTTGCTTTGCAGTTCTGACTTTTGCAGTGTAAGTTGAAGCACGGCGTAGTCTACGAGTGGAAAGTGCTGATATGTCTTCTCTATTTATATCAAGATTTACACATTTTGTATTGTTTTAAGGGGGTTTGCTACTCCATTTGAAAATAAATAGGATTTCAAATAAACATGATTTTATGTTAGAAAATTAAAAGGAAACAACTTAAGTGAAAAAAATTGATAGATTGATGATCTAGTTTTCGAGATTTAAGTGTTTGAAAATTTGGCGGGAAACCGAACCCCTCTGATTTTTCATAGGATTAACATTGACAAGGTTTGACCATGAATGAAGATGACAGAATAAATAGAATCCAATGGAATTTTTACAGAATGTTCACAAAGATGTATAAAATGAAATTATGGAAAAAAATTAGGGGGTCAATGGGTAAAAAATTATAATACTATTAAATGGATAAAACCCGAGGATTCCGAAAATCTGACAAAAATCCCAAAACATGAGGAGCAAACCTCCTTAAGTGTGATTTATTAATGATAGATGTGTCTTTGTGTTTATATCCATTGCAACTCTTCTTAAAAAATAAGGAATGAAGTTTTTTTAGTTCTTTTGCTTTTCCCACTAGAAAAAGTATATTCCTCATTTTCCCGCACGGCAACTTTTATCAAGTAAATGTACAATGACCCCAGGGAGCTTTGCCCTTAGCGACTTTTCATTTGAGATAGTTGTACTATGCTCGATTTAATTTTCACTGAAGAGACTCATCAGTGTCATGATGACACAATTGACTTCCAAAAACAAGCAAACTTTAATTCATTTATACAAAATTTGTTTCTGCACCTTTGGCACTCAAGCAATTTTGTATCCTGAAAACTCACATTCTTTACAAAATCCATGGCTTCTCTCTATTTAGATTTGTTCTACAATTTCGTGCCAATTTTATTTCAAAGACTTGTCAATTCAAATTAACTAAATTATTTGTATTGCAGACCTTCTTTGCAGCTTTTAGTTAATGTTTGATAATAAAGTTTGATGATTACGATCTTTATTTAACTTGTAAAGTTTCTTTGCACTAATAATTCACTCGATATATCGAATGCAAGGCTTCCCTGTCATATTTAGTTAATCTATGTTATTTATGTGTGATATTTATTTATTTATTAATATGAGGAAGGCACAGCCTTGAATGCCAGCGAAGAAATTCCAGACTTTTACCCAGCTTTACTACTATGATTACTCGGGAGTTTGACGACAAGCTGGTTTTGAACGTTTCAATAGCGAAATTTCTGTTTTGAGCAGTAATCAGCGTCTTACATCACAACTCGTTCGCTTTTGTCTAAGTACTTCCTCCAATTTGCACTACGATTTTGTCAACAGGCAACAGGATGAAAATACCGTCTCAAAATATGTTATGTTGAACACAATTAAATGTAATATAGAGATAACCCTACTATATTTTAGGATCTGAATGGGGGATCGTAGATTTGGTTTTCGTTTGAGCAGAAACGTTGCTATTGGTTCCGACAGTAAACCTTGGATTTTACACCCTGAAAATTTTGACGCTATCCAATCAAAATTAGCGTTACATACATATAAGAATGAAATGTCTCTGAGTTAAACCAGGCGTTTTCGATCGTTACCATGATTAGACAGGTCACATCCGCGGAACCCCTCTCTGGATGCACTAATGGATCATTACAATAAGATCGAGTGTTTATCATCGTATTGCCAAGCAAAGACAATGACAAAATCACACTTTTAATTTGGTCGGCTGACACTGAGTACCATTGATGAATATTTCCTGTTTTCCAGGAGGGTCTGGTGATTTGGAGGATTTACACTAGCTGCTCAGAGTGATTCGGTTTTGCGATGTTTTTGTTTATTTGTCTTGAATTTCCGTGATTTTAACCTTTTTATTCAATAACTCGCCAGTCCTCCCTTTCTCTCATTGCTTGTGTATTGTCTGTCACAGTATTCAAGCCTTGAGCCTCCTTTACTTAAGGGTCCTACTGTGTAATTTGACATCTAGGCATTGTAGCCGATCTATCATGGTAAGGGTCGTAAAATGTCTCTAGCGACACTATAAATTACAAATGTGGACTTTTATTTTAGCTGCGACATAATGTATCGGCTATAGCTCCGTAGGCTGTTTCTGTGGGTAAGTGATATATGAAGCGCCAATATTTGGTTAATAATATAGAGTAAGCCTTCACTGGAATAGGCTCCTGCAACTTGGGGATTTGAATGCATGTATATTCCTTCAAACATACTTCCAGATCAAGTAGGTAATGTGATGCAG